>JARTUT010000049.1:0-190822 GCA_030674115.1 Micraspis discolor | reverse complement strand
TCAAGCGGTCCAGTTGTTCGCAGTACATGGTAGAATTAAGCATCTGGCCATATGGGAGCAATTCATAGTGGATGATTCCTTCCAATCCCACCAAACACACAGCAAAACCTTCCTGGTCATCAATCCTGGCCACTGCCTTCGACCACGACCGTTTCGCTTGATATTGTCGTATGGGATCCATTTTTCGTCGTCAGTCACCATCCGCTGCAAGAATGGTTCGAGTTCGTTCCGTTTCAACAGCATATCGCAGGCGTTGATTCGGTCCAGAAGGTGTGTTTGCTTCAAATCATGCGGCACCCAAACATTTAGCTTTTTTTGGATCCAGGCTTCTGCAGATGATTCAAAATGGTTTGGTGACTTAACTACCATCTCCTGGGCGATGTCACGAGATGCCACATGCCAATCTAACTCGGTGTGTTCCATGATTTGATCGGTATTTGTCGGTCTTCCGCCGGTTGGCTTATTCATGGTGTCGTTTTCACCGGCTTTGAATCGTCGAAACCATTCTTCCGCGGTTCGAACTGATAGAGTACCATCCTCCAAAACACCATTAATCTGGCAACCTATTATACCAGATGGAACGTGCCTGAGATATTTATTCCAGGAACATGATGCATTCGCCCTTTGCATCGCATAATCAGGTTGAATGTGAATATGCGCTGTTTTTTCGGCCAACATAACTCAACAACCGGTTGATAGGGTGCCAAATCTTCAGGACGTCTATTTTGAATCTCCACTTCTTTCTGACAATCTCTAATTAACAAGCACCAATTTAAATTACTAATTTTTCCAACTGCTGTATGTTTATCAGTGCATGATACATGGAAATGATGGCATAATAATAAACTGACGGGGAAGTACATTAACGTTTCCGATCTTCCACTGATCTACAACAAAATCGGGCACAGATGGCGAAGCATTTGAAATGCAGAGAGCATTATGGAAATCTAGTTAATTTCGTGCCAATTAAATTAGTTAATTTGGATGACGTAGCCCATTTTCGTTCAATACGGACATGGCTAGTTGGTACAAAAGCTTTCCGTCCAATTTCAGTCGATTTATAATATCCCCCCGAATCGCTTCATTATTCGGTTTTCCATTCGAGTACAATTTGTGCTTATTATCTGTTGAAATGATTCGAATATTCGTATTGCTGATTGGATATCGACTGAAAAAGAAACCAACAAATTGAACCGAACCGTTCTGGTGCTTTGTAATTATCAATAAATTCGAAAAATCGCGTGAAACATGTGGTCTTGTGTATTTTAATTTATTTCTCATTAGAATTGGAGAATTTCATGAGATAGAGTGATTTTATCGATGAATAGGTAAAGCCCACGTCTCTATATTGGATTTTTGCTACTTTCGTAAACCTCGACTACACAGCTTCAGACGAAACGAATTGTTAAGTTTTTCGCACAGGTATTGAGGAATATATTTCATTATCACATTATCCAGTTATTGATATTGTTGACTAAAAATAAACTACTCACGTAGTTTTAATCTCTAGAAGATAAGATAGAATTTGTCTATCCAACTATTTCGATACATAAAAAACTTTAATTAATTATCTCGCTGAATTCATCCATACCTTCTCTGAGGCGGCGAAAAACAGCGTCGAAGTTTTGCATCCGGGCAACCATAAAATTACTTATTCATGGATTGAAATTTACTACCGGATGATTTACAGGAGTAATTCCAAGCGGGAGACGGGACGGGGTTGCCGTAACGATGAGCTACGGTTTTTTCCGGGTGTGCAAACAGACGGCATGAATATGGAGATCGAAATCGGTCGCTAATGTGGGTGGCAGAGTGTGCTTTTCATCAACCGGATCAGCTATCGGGAATAAATGGGACTATGAGACTTGGCCTGTTCCTGGATGGTAACAAAATCGAGTATATCAGACAATATTCTAATATTGATCAACTTTGAGGTTCTTATAAAATCAATAACAAGTTCAGATAGAGAATCTGCCTGTGATATTTATGAATTCAGCTTCGAAAGCTAATGAAGGTATCCTTCGATTTCCTATTACTGAATTGTTTAAATTGCTCTATCTGAAAGTATGACTACTACTTATCGAGATGATCCGTCTGAAACAAAATGAGAAGTCCATTAATAACAGAGCAGATATTAGAATTCTACAGTTCTTTTACCCTAAGAAGTAAATCAAATGAAGCCGCACATGAGCAAAGTAACAAATAACCATTATCAGTGTACATGTTTGCCAATTCATTTCAATTTCTTATAAAATACAACGAATCAAATCAAACCGGCGTGAAAATTATTTCACATTACAAAATAATTTTCATAATTACCACTCCTATATTTCAGTATGAACAGTTGAACTTATTTGATTTTTTTTCAATGTAATCCAAAGATCGAAGCAAAAATAGTATGTATAATTTGCGGGATAGGCATATTTCTAAACTCCTGTGTTACCATGTTTAAGAGGAGAGGGAATACTCTGCTTTTCCCACTTATTATACAATATACAGTTTCTGATCCGTGCCTAGCGAGAAACAAAAATCTTTGGGTGGAAAAACTAATCGAAGCCAATCCAGTTGAAATAAGAAGTTTCAAAATCAAGAACATTTTATATAGTTACCTTCAAGATTGAAAAAATTGAAACCAGCGCATTCGCCATCGTGCAAACATAATAAACTGTATATTGGATCGGAGTTTGGCGAAGCAATGATTGTTTTTAGTGATTCAAGCACGAATTAAAAAAGATTCTTATACACCAGCTTTAACGACAGAAGCTGTCTGTTGAAATGTTGGGAAGAAAAATAATAATAGATGATGGTTATTGTCGAAATAATAATTCTATACCAGTTCCATCATCGACAAACTCTCTTCAAGGAACCCGGAGCATTCACCATTTTGCGCGTTCTATTTCCATTCACTTTATGATCATATAAAACGATTAATAGAAAAGCTGACATGAGGTAGGTGCACTTATTTTATAACGACACTGCAGTTCTTGTACGAATTTGTAGGAATACTGAATCGACTCACACATCTATCTAAATTGATATTAGAATCCAAAGAAAATCCATTAATAGTCCATTGTAATCTCGTTGATGCAACTGATTGAATTTGAATAGAGAAATAAAATACGGAAGTCTGTTGACTAATTCAAGAAAGAAATAGATTTCATTCCTATTAAGTCAGCTGTAATCATAAAAATTTCACAACAAATAGAAATATAATGGTATATCGGTATTTCTATTGTATATAGTATAGGATAATTCAAAAGAAAAAATAGACAATTTGTGTTATGTAGATGAAAATATTTGACAGCGATATATTCATAAAACAATGAGAAATTCTGATATTTGGTTTTTGCTTCAGGTGAAATTTTCTTTACTATGAAAAATTATGGTTCTGACAGTTTACTGATTTGGTAATGTCATATATGAAAAAATATTTAGCTCCTTAACAAACAAATTTATATACAAACAAAATTTCATCAACCAATTATGGTAATATATACAGAGATTTCGAGCCTGACGATGATTTTTCAAAATTGATTAGGATGATAATTTGGGAATAATTGACGAAACCAAATTTAAGTTAATCACACCTGTCGAATTATTGAATTCCGAAAGCAAAAGATCGCCTTGAAGGTGATGAGCGATGTAAAAGGACCTCATAACCTTAGGGAATTGTTTCCGAAGGAGGGCATACTTACCTTGCCGAGTATGTTCATACTTGCCTCCATTCTTTATATTTTTGATCGAATAGAAACAAAAGAGAAGAATTCGCTCTACTATCACTAAGTTTGAGACTCAATATTTGTTATTGGATAATACTCGACCAAATAGACAACATCCAGCTCGCAGTGAAGAGAATATATCGGCGGTAGTGTCGATTCCTCGCCGTCCTTAGCAGCTTGGCCTTTCGTATTCAACGACTGGGCGGATTCTACATAAGGATATTTCTTTGAAAGCTTACAAAATTCAATTAGTTCAAGAATTGAAGCCGACCGACCTACTGAATCGTTTGATTTTTGTCGTTTGGCAGATGATTCACTCTTTTCGACAAAAGTTTTGTTCACTGATGTGGCCCATTTTTGGCGATATGGGTTCATGAACAAACAAAATGCCCGAATCTGGGGCGATGAACAACCCGAAGAGTCTCAAGAATTGCCGGTAAATCCAGAAAAAAAAAACTGTTTGGTGTGGTTTGATAACAGACTATTTGTTGCCCCAAATTGAATCCCGTGGTCCCAACGAAATGTGGTTGGAACAAGATGATCCCACTTGCCATAGAGCTCGTGAAACCATGGCTTTACTGCGAGAGTATTTCGGTGAGCAAATCATTTCACGCTTCGGACCAGTTAATTGGCCGGCTAGATCATGTGACATCACACCTTTTGAGTTTTTTCTTTGGGGCTATGTGAAGTCCAAAGTCTACATGGATAAGCCGGTTACGATTGAGGTATTGGTGGAGGCCAATATAACCCGAGTCATTGGGAAATGTCACCCGAAATGTTCACACGTGTCTTCGAATATTGGAACTATCGAATGGATCTTACTAACCATAGTCGTGGTCAGCATTTGAAAGAAATTATCTTTAGAAAATAATTGTAAACAATGGTTCTTTTATTTGTCAATGAAGATTATAAAATTAAATGGTTTTTATTAATTTTTTTTTATTTAAAAAAAGTACCTCTAAATGAATCACCGTTTACATATATTTCATCTACTCCCTATACAAATTTGATGGGTCATGAGCTTATTTACAATAGTTTCATGTAGATAGGTTGCAACGATTTGCACGCCGCTGACGTTATTCCGTACGTGCCCCCAAATCATGGTTGAAATTTGAAGTAGCTCTCCTGCAACAGAGTATAGATGTGTTCTATGCCGGTTATCTATGTTCGGCGGAAGCTAAACTCGAACGATCAGCGTAGTTTTTTTTTCTCTCTATCGAGATCAGATGCCGGTCATCTCTATGTAATTATTGAAATCAATATCTAAAAGTGACTAGTTTAGGTCAGAGATTTGCGGGAAATACATAATTATTCACGGTAAGTGTTTATTGTCTCCCAGGAACCGAAATTATAGTTCTTTTTGGCACTTAAACATGAGAGCACGTTTTTGCATTGACTGCTTCCAATGATCCCCACAGCATGACTTCCTCTCGGTTTAATTTGTTGAGATAATGTAATTTTACTATGATTTGTTCAATATTTGTCTAAAAGAAATCGAGAAGGAGCCTTGTTATACATGCACTTGCAGTTTCTAATGTTCTTTCGTTCATATTATTATTGGAACTCTTTATTGCTGCTGATGTTTTACAATCGAATTTATACAATATGCAATGGGTGGGCATATCGCGAAGCGATGTCTTCCTGCCAACCTTCAATCGTAGCTCAAGAATAACAATTATTTTACATGAAAAAGTTATTGAAATAATTTTAAAGAATACAATATAAAATCTAATAACTCCTGCTATGGATGGAAATGGATTAGGAAGGAAAAAGGAGAAGATATCCACGACATAACACATAAAGAGAAAAATGTCCTTCAACTGATCGTGTTTGTGTATTTCAGGTATTTTTTCAGACTCTATCGATCTCTATCTATCTCCGCAGGTATGCGATTCCATAGTTGTGGAAACCTCACCGAAAAACTGTTATTGACATAGTTGAGTGAGCTGGTATTCTCAAAATTTGACTGTCGAGTGATCTAGTCTGATGATTCTCACTCCCCAGTGGTCTGACACCACAGTACAGATAAGCAGGCTCGCGACGGTTCAAGACCTGAGCATCATATGCCAAATACGACGTTGCCGGTTAGGCAGAAGGTTAAGAGCGTCTCTGAACTGGCTGACGTGATCGTATTTCCTCAAATTGTAAACGAACTTGATACCTGCATTCTGCAGGCGATCAAGTATGTCTAACTGGTTTGCTGTGAGACCCATAAAGGCAATATCCGCATAATCCAAAATCGGGAGTAAGAGCGCAAAAAACAGGGTCCTCCTCGTCTGGAATGGCAGAAAGTTCTTCAAAAGCCGAAACTGATGCAGGCATTGGTAGAACTTCTTACTCGTGATAGCAATTTGGGGGTTCCAGGACAGCGTCTCATCGATTATTAAACCCAGACTCCTCACCTCCGAGGAGTAGGGAATCTTCTCACCGCAGAGAACTACTCGATGAGCGTGTCTGTCCACAATGTTCAAGTATCTCTTCGCACCAATGATGATTGCTTGCGTTTTCGTAGTGTTCAGAACAAGATCCATGCGCGAAGCCGCGTCGGCAACTGCCGAAAGATCTCTGTTCAAAAGTTGGACAGCCTGTGCGAACTCCTCAACGCGGGTCCGAACGTAGATCTGTAAATCATCAGCATAAAAGTGAAAACTACAATGGACAAGATCAGCCAACGAAGATATATAAAATGAGAACAGGAGCGGACCCAGAACGCTCCCCTGCGGAACTCCAGCAACCGTCTCCACCCATTCAGAGGAGTTGTCACCCAAACTGACCGATATTTTACGTCCCCGGATATATGAATTGAAAGAAGCAAGGGAACGGTCAGAAAATCCCATCAAGCGCAATCTACCCAAAAGAATATCGAAGTCAATCGAGTCAAAAGCTTTGCTAAAGTCCAAAAGTACCAAAATGGTTAGCATTTTATTATCCAATGCCTGGCTTACGTCATCAGTGATTTTAGTGAGCGCAGTTGCAGTGCTGTATCCCTGGCGGAACCCTGATTGAAATCTATTATGAAGGGAATGGTCATTCAAGTAGTTCAAGATCTGAGAGTAAAGGAGCCTCTCGAAGACCTTCGACAATGTAGGTAGTATCGATATTGGTCTGAAATCCTGAGGCAGGTCACCGTCCTCTTTTTTCGCGAGGGGAACTACTCTAGCACACTTCCAGACTGCCGGAAAATTGCAACTTTGCAGTGAAAAATTGAAAATATGGGCCAGAATAGGGAGTATCTCGTTGATAATTGGTCTGAGCAATTTTATCCCCACTCCATCACATCCCACCGATTGGGATACAATTCCACTCAAGGTAGTTTTAATAGCCTCCTCACTAATATGCCCGAAATCGAACTGAGGCCGGTCTGGCAGTGGTAGTGTCCGAAGCGATTCCAACGATGATCTTTTTATATCTTCTTCTATCAAAGAGTTAGAAGTGGAAAAGTACTGAGCGAGAGAGTTAGTATCTAGACCCATTGGTTGTGGATTAATTTCCTTGCCTACGCCTACAGACCGTAGAGTTTGCCAAACTCTTCTGGGAGGAACGTTGGTCAAATTGTCCTCAAAAAACCTCCTTTTCTCCCTTCTACACAAGTTGGTTACATTGGTTTCGCACAGTACGATACACCTCTTTATTCTCGTCAGTTGGGTTTTTCACGTATTTGGCCTTCAACCTATCTCGATCCTTCATCATCGGTTTTATATCCTCGTTGATCCAGGGACAAACTGATATAGCTCCTCCCTGGGGGCCAATTTATATCCTATTACGAGAGCAAAGACATATGCTAGTTCAAGATTGAGATGCATTCCACGATGAGAGATTAAATTATATCCAGTTCTTGGTTCGAGCAGCACATAATTGGAGCTTGTGGGATAACTACCTTGCCATGGAGCACATTCTTCAACTGGGATGAAAATTGAAGTCATCGAGTCGCTGTCTGGAACATCTGTGAGGAAACTATACAACCCGTTTCTGGTCAACTGGCAGGCCATACCCTCTGGGACTTTATTTTGTATCTGGGAGCTGGGAGGAAGCTATCGACTCAGATAGTTTTAAGATAAGTCCCTAGTGTTCTGTTTTATTTGGGAGATTGGACATTCCTTAAAATTGTTATTTGTGAATTGTGTTTATATACTTCAATATATTTGTCATAAACTGGGAGGAGTTTTGTTGCTGGGATAATTGAGCCCACCCTGAGGGAATTAAGAGTAAAGTTTCATGGTCGACATTAAAGTGGCACTTTGTCATGTTACAAGGTGAATAAATAAATAAACTGTTCCCACAAAACTAAATAGAACATCATATTAAGAATATCTTATTTGCAAATTCTGCAATTTAGACATGCAACATTCGCTAACGATCACGACGATTACTCACCTGATAACCAACAAATTTCCTGCAGCTTATTTCGGAAATAAACTAGCCCATTATCGCAGATTCATGCAAGGCGAAATACGGGAGGGCGAACGAATGCCCGGCCTATCTAAGCCCATAAATACGATTATTAGCGTATATTCCGAAGAGTTATTTACATATTATTTCGAAACAAATTGCCGGTGTTGTGTGCACTAAATGCCCAGATATACGGCGTTGCGATTCCCCCCGATGCCTACGAGGAGTCTCTAATTAATGAGGCGCCTTCTCATTAAGTTACCACGCGACTGGCAGCCTAATAATTCACGAGGATCGGGAAAGAGAGTTAGAATCACTCGGATTTGGTAGGAACGATTTTTCCCAATGAATTTGAACGTGGGAGCAGGCATGTGAACGTGTGACACGCGATACTTTGTATCTATAATTATACACTACGTGGTATTGTACGTTTTCGAGATTTGCGACATTTCGAATAAGAACATTGTTAATTCTGGAAACTTTTCTACGAAAATCCGTGGGACCAAATAGCAGCTTTTTTTAAACGAATCCTTGTAATTCCAATAGTTATGAACCAATAGGTTTATTGATTATTACTTTCAAAATATTAGAAAGACTTTTTAGAACTGAATCTACTCCATCTACTATACCAAATTTCAACGGGGGTTTTAGAAAACAGAGAAATTCTTCAAGTTAAGTTTTCAACCCTGCAATCACAGAACACCAATATAGAAGAAGATGAAAAGTCCTAACCAATTCTTGGTAATCAAATCGGCCGATATTATTGGTAGTACAGGAATGAACCGTCGGAAAATTTGAATTACCAAAGCAGCGGAAATTTAAAATTTTCTAAATAATGCCAAATACAAAAAACTGTTAAAAATGTGTCGTTTATCGATCTGGTGGAATATAATACAGGGACTCTCAAGTTCGAGTGCCTTTTAACGTTTCTGGAGAACTAGACATATTTGAAATCTGAAAATTGGGATTATGATATTGTTCGAAGTTCTCTACAAAGCTAAAATATTTTCGAAGCCCAAAAACTTCCGGTTATACAGGGAGTTTAAATAAATTCGACGAAAAATTTTTTTTTCAAGTTTTCCATTCCTGGTATGATCCAGTATTCACTAGTGAATACATTTCTGTTAAAACCATTGTATTAAATCAAATTGTTTTCAAAATATCCAAAAAAAAACTGAAAATAGTCAAATATGTTCAGTCAGTAATATGTTCATTATTCTTATTTTAAATATCCTGAGCGTAAACCGTTTTTACAACATCGAAAAGGAAGGATGTGAAAAGGTCATGCATCTTTTGGATTTCAAAAATATCATCACAAGGTGTTTCAAATTTTGTGTTGAAAATTGTGATCTTAAATTGGCCATAACTTCTGTTTTTCAAATTAAAACCCTATTTTTTTATAATTGTGCTGGATTCTCCGGTCAAAAATAATGATAGTTTTCTCACATCATTATGCTCCTAAATTCAATAATTTCTGAGTTATTTGAGATTTTCGGGATTTATGTAGTACGTAGAGTCAAGTTCTTCGAATCTGATTCATATGGATATTCTGTGAGCAAAGAAGATAAATCATCCCATTTATAATCCACAAGTGTAAGATAGGTCTTATTGTTAGTCGTTATGAAATTTTTTGATTTCACAAAATGTTGCTATTCTAATAATGAGATTTTGGATTTATTTATTATTATTGTATTTATTCAATTGTATACGCAATACACATTCAAATGCACTTAATTATATTGTTAATTTCAAATCCATGGTGGATGACACAAAATGTTGAGTATCCAATGAACAGTATCCCCATTTTTTTTACAATTTCTGAAAAGATGTTTCAAACTTTCCAGATTTTGGAATGTAAGAACCCCTGAAGAATAAAAAAAAGGGCAGTTGATGAAATTAGTATTTCTACTTATTTCGAAGCTAATGAGAATTAATTCTCTTCAATAGGAAACACATTAAATAGATTCGCTACTTCAGTAGTTCCACACACTTTCGAATACGTCTTGAAACACCTCGGTTAGTCGCTCGCTCAATTTTCTCCCCCTTTAGTGAGTGGAAAGCATCCTCCACACGCAGTTTCACATCTTCTTTGCTTTTAATAGAAGATTCATTGACTACAAGATTTCTCAGGATTTCCAAACATTTTTCTGCATTTAAATTTTCTTCATAAATGTAGTACCGCACTTTATTGTTCATCAAAAGGGCAAACACATTAAAACTAAATTTGTTCTGGGGGTTCCTTTGTCTTTTTCTATGAGGATTTTCACTTCTCCAAATGTGGCAATTCTTCCTATTGAATAGTCCTTCATTATATTTCATTTATATTCTTTAGGGGCTCTTACACATCCAAAACTTTGAAAGTTTGAAACATAATTTTCTAAAGATCTTCTCCCTGAAGGTCCGGCAGCTTCTACTAATAATTATGTAACATTCACCATGTATATAAAAAAGATCCAGAATTTCGTAATTATGATAACGGTTCATTTTGTTAAATCGAGAAATGAAGATAACGAATTACAATACCACCTGACACTTAACAGATAATTTATCTTCAATGGATACAGAGTGTTCCCATGGTTTCGCAAGAATATTCATTGAATATTTTTAGTTGCAATCAATTTGACTCTACGTACATCATAAATCCAGAAAATCTCAAATAAGTCAGAAATTATTGAATTTAGGAGCATAATCATGTGAGAAAACTATCATTATTTTTGACAGCAGAATCCAAAACAATTATAAAAAAATAGGGTTCTAATTTGAAGAATAGAAGTTATGGCTAATTTAAAATCGCAATTTTCAATACAAACTTTGAAACACCCAGTGATGATATTTTTGAAATCCAAAAGATGCATGATCTTTTCACATCCTTCCTCTTCGATGTTGTAAAAACGGTTTACGCTCAGGATATTTAAAATAAGAATAATGAACATATTACTGACTGAACATATTTGACATTATGTCCAGTTTTTTTGGATATTTTGAAAACTATTCTATTTAATAAAATGGTTTTAACAGAAATGTATTCACTATTGAATACTCGATCATACCAGGAATGGAAAACTTGAAAAAAAATTTTTCGTCGAATTTATTTTCACTCCCTGTATAACCGGAAGTTTTTGGGCTTCGAAAATATTTTAGCTCTGTAGAGAACTTCGAACAATATCATAATCCCAATTTTCAGATTTCAAATATGTCTAGTTCTCCAGAAACGTCTAATAGGCACTCGAACTTGAGACACCCTGTATACAGAGTATTGTATCATATTAAATTAATTTCGAAACAGACTATAAAATTCATTGAATTCAAATCAGCGATCATTAAATTAATCTGAATGAAAACGAAGTGATTAGATGATATCAACATAATGAAAAAAATTTAGAAAGCACTGACGTGAGGTCAGATTGCTTTAGCGCTCTTGTTGACCTACTTGCGAGTAAATATTCAAACCTTAACAAATCTATAAGCTCTCTGATCGAGTGCTTTTCTGAGTTTTGACAACGCCATCAAATTCTTTCTCTATGATAAAAAATTTTTTGATTAATATTACGTCTGTGCTTTTCTGAATTTTGACAACGTCATCGACATCGAATTCTACCTCTATGAATTCTATGAAAATTTTGATTGATATTACGCCAACTGACACTGATATCTAGGTCCGCAAGTTGTCAAACGAATATCGATCTGTGATGGCAAATCTTTCAATGACAAAGCTCGGACTTCATGACATTTCTATTTTTCTCTTGAGTAAATGAAAAAAATGATCATATCTTCAGAAGGGGGAAAGCTACGACAATGAAATTTGAAGATGAGTAAGATATCGGTAACCTCAATAAATATACGGCCTTTTATTTAGATCTAAATAAAGTCTTAGGAGATATTGAGTATTGAACATTTTTTTTTTTGGGAATTTTTTAAAAATTTTCTAGCGTGACGATTTCTGCGAAATTTTGCAAGCCGTTTCGTTTCAGCGTCCCTCAATAACATTCCAAGTATCAACTTGATCGGATGGATATTCTAGTAGTTATTGAGGAAACAAAATTTCAGATGCTCATAACTACTGAACCATCCGACGGATTTCGCCCAATAACGAACTTGACCGAGATATTTGGACAATTAACCTATTCTGAAAATATGAAAACTCTAGCTGATTCCTTTTGGATGCTAGAGAGGATACGGCCGGCCGGACAGACTCAACTTTCGCCACGAATTCTTCAACAGGGAGTCGAACCCAATCGATTGAGACCATTTTCGGCTCGATATTCCAAAATTACAGACATTCGGGCAAAATGATAGGCACTCTGTTCGGGTGAACAAGAGCGCCAAAAATAAAAAGAAAACATCAGATGAAGACTAGAAAAATAAACGATACTGAAGATATACAGAAATAAATAAAACAAGGATATTTTACATATTATCCTTACAAAATTTGATGGTGAAAATGGCATTCAGAATTTTCATATTTGATGACGGTATCCTTGAGGATAGGATAGAATATTATTTTCGAGATTTTGCGTAAGAATTCAACTTGATATTGAGGAATAGAACATTCTATCACAATCGTGCAACTTTACGATGTTAGGCACTTAAGGATCTAGCAATAAAAACCTTATCAACGAATGAGAAACGAACGTTCATGAAGAACACTCGAGTTTCTTACTCAAACATTGTCTGTGATAGTTAATCATCTAATTGAAAATAAAACCAAGTAATGGATTTAGCTATCTGTATAAAGGTCTACATTTGCTATTTCGATATCATTTTACGACACAATCTTTATCTTGTGTAACAAAGTTTCTTAATGATTTTTCAACGTATCATATTTAATTGGTACACCGAGGGCTTTGGATTACTTGACTCGACATAAAAATCTTGATTTCATGCAGTTTCTCGATCGGAAGACAACTATCTCTATTCAGTAGCGTATCTTCTGAATATTTTGTCAACTAAACTCAACCTGCTTAATTAATTCTCGGCATTCCCGAGAGATCTAAAGAGAGTGTTAATGGATTCGCTCAAATGTCAAAATGAACAAATCTTCAATCTCAAATTAAAAAGGATTAATAACAGTTTTCATTGAATTTTGATCGAAACTCAAATTCCCTTCCGTTAACAACCAATCAAAAGTAGGCATATCAACTCTACGTACACTATCTTTCTTCCACCAAGCTTTTATCTTTTGAAATTTCTTTTATAATAATTTTAGAGTAGTTCTGATTACGTGATAAGTTTTTCAAAATTTATAACATGCACACTATTTTCATATTCTAATAAATTGATCATCTTCAAACGGTTTTGCATTGATTAATGGGGATATGTATATCATAACACTCATTACAAAGATCTCTGATTACATGAAAACCCTTAATGGATATTTGAAAAACTGCATTATCCATTCTACTCGTTTCAATAAGGTCAAAAAAAGCAAGAGACGCCTATGTCTTATGTTTAAGTTGTCAGTACCTACTGAGGATGTTGGAAGATACCAATAAATCATAACTCATTTTACAAACAATCATTGCATCGCAATTTAATTGTTTATTAATTTTTTCGACTACACTAAGAATGATTTATCACTCAATTAAAAGGCGATTGTTTGATTCATTGGAATGAAATGGACAATAATTGCAAATGGATTGAAAAATCGTGGACAAGATTTATCCAGTTTTGATTTAAATGATTTAGGCTACGTTATTGTACAATTTCAGCGATAAATTGTTTGATTGAGTTCAACAAAAAATGCACTGAAGTCAAGTTATTAATCAAATAGTCAATGTACGGGAAAAGTCTTTGAAACAACAGCTCTGAATCCTTGGAACAAATATCATTCTTTTCCTAATTTATTCCCAATTATTTCATATATTTCACAAAATAGAATTCCCGGATTGAAGTCAAGTAAACAATTATGGCATAATACGTTCTTCAATATGAACATAAGTGATAAAGAATTATAGAAGACTGAGTGGAACTCTTACGAAATGTTCAATAAGTATCTCGTTTCTGATCCTTCTGAAAAAGTTCCTGGTTTTGATCTCCCAAGAAAAATTTGGACAGTTCTCAATCGTTTGAGAACAGGTCATGGTCGTACCAATAGCATGCTATTTAGATGGAACTCAGTTCCTAGCGCAAGTTGTGAATGTGGAGAAGCAGAAGAAACAATACCTCATCTCATCAATAGTTGTCCCATATATAAATTTCAAGATGGTTTTAGGGTTATTCATGATGTTTCCGACTCTTTCTTGGAGTGGGTTATAAATTTCAAACGAATATGATACGTAATTTTGTTATTCAGTTCTTTTTTCTGCTTTTGTCGTTTTAATTCCAGATTCGATGTGAGCAACTTGAAGAAGTCTCTGTCTTCATCAATAGAAGACTACTCTTGAAGAAAGAAGTCCCTAAAATATATTTCAGCTTATCTTTGTATTTTCGAGGAGCCAGGGTTTTTTTTACTGGGTTTTTTCCCTAGGCTTTCATGTGATACGCCGAATTGTATGACACCCTGTCACTTACCCCTGATCTATGAGCTTTATTGTTTGCCAACTAAAAACTGCCAAATTTATCGTTATTGTCAGCCAAAAGTTCAAGAGAATATAGATGTATATATACTAGACTTCACAGAGAATTGACGTATCCTGAAGCATGCGTGAGGCAATAATTGTATAAAGGAACAAATAACTAGTAGAGCTCCAAATTTATGATTTGCCCACGTCATCAATTATTCCATTAATTGTTTAACGTTTAAATCATCATCGACCAAAACAGAACAATACCCTACCTAGTACAACAATTTAACGAGGCAAATAATTAATGATAACCTGGCTTAATGAGTCGCTATTGGGCAGGAATAATTGCGATAAGTCATCTCGCAATTCGAACCTGACATATCCTAGTACCTGAATGATTGGCGGACCGAAAATAAAAGGAGCACTAACCTCTTATGATTAATTACCATCGACACCTATTGCCTGCATTGATTCCTAAAGCAAACTTCTTCTGAGTTCATTGAACATGGAATAATAACCGACGGATCAACTTTTAAAGTTCTCGTCTAAACTTGAATCAAAGACAGTGAGAAAATGTAATGATTAGTTTGAATGGTAAAATTTTGAACCTCAATTGTAAATGTGGCTCCGTTCAAAAGATACAGTACTCTGAAATTTCATTAAAAAAATTGTTTTTTTGCTTATATCTTCATAATAGATAACCCAAATAAATTTAAATTTTGCAGGAGTTTTTAAACAAATGGAACACACTATTCGGATTAAACGCACTTGCTTTATTCTTCAAGGTCTTCGAGTTAATGCACCACCAACTTGTAGAATCTTCAAAACATGC
This sequence comes from Micraspis discolor, assembly GCA_030674115.1. Classification (NCBI taxonomy): domain Eukaryota; kingdom Metazoa; phylum Arthropoda; class Insecta; order Coleoptera; family Coccinellidae; genus Micraspis; species Micraspis discolor. The sequence goes on along the minus strand of JARTUT010000049.1, from coordinate 175,379 downwards.
TATGAATAAAATAGGCAGATCTGAAATAAATTTTTTGTATGCTTGGATAGAAGAATCCATAATTGTATATCTTGGCTATTCCATACACCACACTATCTTATCCAACTATCGTGTGCACATCAATCCTAACAATATCTAAGAGCCATATATGATCTCACACAATATCAGGACGATATTCTATTCTAAAACCCCTGTTGAAGAAAAACCCCCAATTACCATCATATAATATACAATTATGTACACAGAAAACATCTATAGGAATAAAGGATTCGATCCTATGTCTTTGTCTCTACCTACCCAGAATTTCTGGGGTTTCTTTCCTGGCGTTATCCTCTACTGAAAACCACCCAATAAAACAATGTAAAAGCTCCCAACAATTGTGACGAAAGCTACGGAAAAAGGACAAATCGATTTCAGATTGGTTATTAACAATCAACCCCATTCATCGACATACCTGTCAAAAATGATGTGTTGAATACTCTTACGAGCTTGATACCGACAAACTATTCAACCAACTATTTTCTTTTCAACAGTTTTCCAATCAAAATCCAATTAAGATGATTTCATATGTCGTATATAAAAATTGAGAAAACTTGTATCCACAATCATTCAGCCGGCCTTGATAACTCAAACCTCCTTTTTTGGATTTCCGCCGAAACTGACAAAGACATAAGGGACAATCGTGACAATGACATCACATATGACCATCGCCCGAAGTGGCAACCTGGTCCAGTGGCGGCGCCCTTGGCCGCATTCAATTCACAAATATCACACTACACCAACGAAACGTTACAGCGTTTAAGTATTAAATCTTAAAATCATTGTACTACTTTCACTGGTTAATGCAACTTGGTATGTCTCAAACCACAGCATACATGAGGATTTAAGAGTCCCATATGTCAGCACAGAAATATATATATATTCTTTTGAACTTTTGGCTTACAATATATTAATAAAATAGAAAACCACTAGAGAAAATTTCGTGATTACGTGCGAGATAGTAAAACAAAGCTAAATGAATTTGAGTTACATTTGAAAATGTTGAAGCGATGCAGTTTTAGCTTATTGAATTTTTTCTACAAAAATGTTTTCCTGAAAGCCTTTTTCCGTATGCATTCCTCATTCAACTGAATAGCAGTAATAAATAATGCATACACGAAAGGACCAAAAACATTTCATGCTAATCGCACGAAAATGAGGCGAAATGCACAGACAGTTCCGAAATATGAAACGTCAGATGGATTCCTATTTTAAAAGCCCACATTACAGTGAGTTCTCCCTTCTTCAATGCGGGATTCAAATGGGGCATTTCATCGTCAGTTAGAGGCCTGTAATGAATCTGTCTTGGCACGACAAACCAAACAAAGGGACGAATTAACGTTATGCCTAGTCTGGCCTCATCTCCCAAGGGTATAATATGGATCCCTCCGCAAGAGGGGAAAAGTGCAGATGGAAAAATTACTGACCTGGTTTCGGCTGAATAATAGCGCCTTCAGTCACCGTGAAAGCAGTATGTCTTAAACATACGCTGTTGATTAAGCTTCCTGATTTCTCACCTGAAAAAAAAAAGAAGTCAATAAATCTGAATACTTAGCAAGAATTTTATGTAATAACTAGTCACTACCTTATATAATATGCTTCAAAACCTACAGAATCTATTATAATACTAGCTGACCCGACAGACTTCGTCCTGTCAAAAAGATTTGTAATGTGGCAGTTTTTGTGCCTACGTATTTTAAAAAATTCTCCTGAACAGAACCGTCATCCTGGCGATAGGGCGTTGTGAATAAAAAATAATTAAATAAAACATATATAAGGATTTAAAAGTAAGTAATCGCTTTATTGTTAATCATGTGAATCATAATTATTATTATTATCATTGTAGTGCTTTGTGGTATACCATGTTTTTTGTTTGATTACCTGGCGCATAGATAAACAAATCTGATGGTTTTCTAACACGGGAACAGGCAACATACAATTGACCATGTGCGAAACATGGGTTTTCTAGATTAATACCACAAACACTTAATGATTGCCCCTGGGACTTGTTTATAGTCATAGCAAAAGCAAGCCGCACTGGAAACTGTAGTCGTTTAAACTCAAATGGCACATCAGTCGGAATCATTGGGATGAGCGGTATGAGAACATCTTATCCATTATGCTTTCCTTTGAGTATAGTTGCTTCTATCATATTGTTTCGTAATTTTTTTATCGCTAAACGTGTACCGTTGCAAAGACGCGGTTGGTTGATATTTCGCAACATTATAACCACCGATCCAACCTTTAATTGAAGATTGTGGGGTGGCAATCCTGGCAAATCCAGCGAGTTTGAAAATTCCGGTGGATAGTTGACTACATCATCTTGATTAGTAGCCGAATCAACTGATTTATATATCTTCAATCCGCCTGTAATTTGTTCTTGAATTTTGAAATTTAATTCATTTACATCTATGTTTTTTGCAGCCAGTATAGCTCGTTCGCTCAACCAATCATGGTTTCTGTAATTTTGAGAAACATCCGGAAACACCTTCTGAATAAGTTCATCTTTTGATCGAGTTAACTGACAAAAACTTTGAGGAAAGTTAATGCAGCCAGTCAACATGTCTATAGGAAATTTGCCATTACCAATGTCAATGAGTTGTTTAGAGAATATGTTTCCAGATTGGTCCTTTTGCAACTCGACACGCATATTCTTGCTTAAATGAAGTACTTTGACATGTTTCCACAAATTGGAGGACTTTAGACATGCATTGAGTTCATCAGCTGGCGTTGATCGTGGAATCACTGGCAATGTTTGACGAAAATCTCCTGCTAATAAAATCATTGCACCACCAAATCGGTTATTATTGCTCCGTAGATCTTTTTCTTTCACGTTCATCTCCGTCGTCACGTTCTTGTGCAGTACTATTAGATCGATAATTAGCTTGGTTTGTAGCATTTCTGGCTCTTCTACCCAAATTGCTTCGTCTTATAGGAGGCATATAAAATATAAATTATTTTTTCACTAATCACGAACTAAACAAACACTAACTAACTAAACACTCTGCACAAAACAAGATATACGAATTTGTTTCGTGTATCAGTTGACAAAAGCAAACTCAGTAGATTAAGTAACAGACAACTTTTTTTTTAAATTTGATATGACTTGAAAACAAATCCTTTTAAGCCGTACGAATTGTTTTATTTATTTAATATTTGGATATTAAAAATAATAAAACACTGTTGGTAACGCGATTTTTGTTTGACTGATGTAATGACGTGGAAACTGATGCATTTTATCTCGCGTGCCGAAACTAATACAAAAGAAACGCGAGTTTCGGAACGCGACATTAAACTCCTCCAACTATGTATTCTGTGCACTAACGCACACACGCATATCGTTTTGATAGATATGATCTTTGACGTTAGGAACACACCTACATTGCTTAGACAACAGTGAGTGCTTGAAATTTAATAAGAACTTTATACCATAGCAATAAAGCTCAAATTGACTACGTTTTAGTTACAAATCATTTGTATGGGAAAAAGAAAAGGGCTATTTTTAGGGTTTTTCCAGCAATAATTCTAATTTTTCTCGCCGTAAAAATCATCCTTGAACTTCAACGAACATTTAAAAAAAAGATTTGGCCAAATTGGTTCAGGCGTTGTTGAGTTATGCGCTTACCAACACATTTTGCGATTCATTTTTATGTTATAGATGACTAATTAAATGATTATGAACGATAGACCGTTGTGATATTAATTTCCAGCAATTACATTACGCGGTAACGTAAATCTCAAAATATGAAATACGCATGCGCTGTACCGTACATAGCACCTTACGCTAACAGAGCATGACATTATTTCATTTTTCATATCTTGACGCAACCTCGAGTAGGCGTTGGAGACGGCTCTCTGTATAGATTTCTTCACTCCGTCTCACCTGTTTGTATGTAAATATCTCACCGTAGATGATCATTAATAAACAACAACGAAATTTTAATCATTACCGTTCTTCACACGTTGGCGCCCTCGCAGGAGACGTAAGTTCGTGATCGTGGATCAATAGGCTGCCATCTAGTGGTGACGCCCACGTTTCGGCGAAATAGCCATTGTTCTACGACGGTAAATTACTTTTCTTCGGATTAACGAACCGAGTAAATTGGTTAGAAGGACGAGTTTATACGAACACTTAAGAATTTACGATATGCATCCATTCAATAGAGGCAATAGGACAAATTGAGTATTTTAGTGGATTCTATTTATGCGAAAAGAAGAGAGTATTTGGTACGTATTTCAGAAGGTTTTATAGATCGTTAGCCGGAGTTCGGGGAATAATGAAGAACAATTTATAGTTATCTAGACCTGATGATAGATACTAATAAAAGAAATGGAGATTGGTGTGCAGCTGATTGATTCTTTTACTAGTAATTTTATGTCGATACTCATGAAACATTCTGATTGGATCACAAGGATGTTTGTTGATCATATAATTTTCAAGAATTTCACGAAAAGCCATTTATTAGCTGAGTATAGAGCTGAAGTTTAATGCTTATATATTTCATTTTTCATAGAAACACACTGAAAATTTTGTTGCGATCTGTCGAATTCATTGAAGTAGAATAGAGAAAAGATGATATGATTTGAATGGGGGTATTTTGGCATCATTATATTTATTCCATTTCTTGTGGGTTTCTCACTACTACTGTACAGATTGATTAAATCGCATAAAAAACAAATATCACTTGAACTAAAGGTCCTTATCTTGTACTTCCTGGAATCATTAGTCTTTTCGCACATAAAATCATTGTTCATCTTTCCTCCTAAATTGCGCCATTCTTGAGATATTTGAAGTTGAAAGGAATTGACTCGATATAATTTTGTCCAAATTTTCTGATTTTCCCAAATCCAACTCTGTGCTGAAATGATTCGATAATCAGATTTGCCATATTTTATGTCTTCATTAAATATTTCTACGATAGGTTGGGGAAATCTCTCCAGTCTATGGTTTCACCACTAAACACTTGAAATTAACCACTGAACAATTTTTGTCTTACATTCACCACAGAATCTGAATTGCCATTTACTGTATTCATTATTAATGATGTCTAGCATCTAGTTTAATATTTAATCCAGAGTAATATTCCATAATAAATAGAGAAAATGATTTCCATCACTGACATAGGTACTTCGGTATATTTTTATGATGACTTGTCTTTATGAAGAGCTGGTTCTTTATAGCTTCAGACTTTCAGGGTTCATCAAATTATATCTATTCGAACGAATATCATCAAGCAAAGTAAAATAACTTTAAAATAATTATTCGTAGTGACATCATTCATTGTTGTTAAAGATTTTCATATTTTTAACAGTATGATATCAAGAGACCTCATAGACCTATTCACTGGTCTCTGTCATGGAGTAAAAACTGCAGAAATATCAGTGTTTGGAAAATCATAGATGATTTTTTTCTGGCTCATCATTCAAAAAATTCTTTGAATGATAATCAATAATGCAATAGTATATTTTGAATAACATCTCTTCGTTCCGGATTCCAACAAAAACAAAGAAGCTTCGATAAAGAATACGGAACGAGTTCCACTTTAGAAATTCCATTGTTCGAACCCTTTTCTCGATTCCGGGAGACGTCTGGAAAGGAGCCGGTTCTTTATCTTGCCCATCCACTGAAATATCCGGGCTCGGCGCGATAATGAAGGACCTTTCCAGGGCCTCTTATCCTTTATTTCCTATTAATTTTTCCGCCTGGCAATGGCCGCTCTTCGCTGGAATGCATAACTATCAGCACGTTTTTTTTTTTAATTAGCGCACAGTTTCCGGATCTGTACGTGCGTGAATGAAAAGTTTAGGAAGCAAAGGAATTTTCAGGACTCTACGTCGAGTTAATATATCGCATTATGAGTGCTCGTGAAATATCCATTACCGGATTTCCAGGAGTTTACTACAAAACCTTCAATTTGGACAACAGGTAAAAAGATCCTCTCGTAACAAACAATTTTTTTAGTAGCGCTGAAGAAAGGTGCCTTGTTTTCAAAACTCATGGATTGCGTTGTTATCTTCTCTTTCACCTACTCATCATCAACGTTCTGGTCGCCAAAATGAACTAATTTCTTCGTAACTTTACGATGGACATCTCTTACCATTCTCAAGATAAGTTTGCTTTGAAGAGAGCAGAAGATTTTTTTATTTTATTAATTGATTCGAATATGGAAAATTTTAAACCGAATGCTTTCGACCCACGTGTACTTAACGTAAATTATATAATTGATATTTGACGAGAGTTTCATCATTTGGCGATATGCAAAAGGCACTACTGCTATTCAACATCTTGACAATCAAGAAGAATCAATTAATTACATAATTGAAATCGAGAAAGATAGAGCACTTCTTGATTAAGAAGTTCATGCGCCTAAACAAAGAGGAATCTTAAGAACCACTGTGTATGAAAATCCAACGAATACTGGTCAATAACTAACATTATTGAGTTTTTTCCATTGTTTCCACCCAATCAATGTACCTCCTAGAGTAACACGTACATACCTCGTAGTTCAAGGACTTGCTTAGAGGATATATTCGGGAATTTTAATATGAATTCAGATGTATTCAGCACTGCGGATTCAGATAATTTGGGACAAAAATAAATTCCATTGAACCCACCTGATGTATCAGAAAGTAACTCAGTTTGTCGTGAGTTTTATAGTGATCAGTGAATGAAGAATTTCAGAATAGATCTTCAACAAGAGATATGGCAATCAATCAATTTGACTGATCAGTCAGATGTCAATTTGCAACGGCAGTTTTTTATGAATTTTTTTGTGCGTTGAAACTGATTGAATGTAGAAATTGAGAAATTATTATGACACAGAGGAAGTCTGGGAATTGAAGTAAAGTAGGATACTTTGCTAACATTGAAATTATGTTTCTACATACAGATAATACATATATACATATAATTGTGAAAAACGAAATTATGACAACCTCAACTAGAGCTGATAATCAAAATGTTGAATCTCCTGACAACAAGAATAAGATGATATGGTCTATGTAGTCCATATAAAGTCGATAAAGTGATATCATAGGTAAGTAAAATAAAATTACAAAAGATTTTATCAGAGAGGATTTTGATAAGGTGGCTGAGAGAATCAACAATTGATTAGGTTTTTTCCTGTAATTCACCAAGTAATATCAGATCGATAGACCAGCAAACAACTAATCCTGGTGAATGATATTTTTCCTGAGCATTTGAAGTTGGCATTAATAAAACCTATCCATAAAACAAGCGAACAAAAAGAAATGAATCTCTTTTTGATAGCTAGAGACTTATAAGTATACTGTCCAGATTTACAAAAGTATTTGAACATATAATGTGTGGGAGACTATTGAATTTCATTAGGGAATACAATCTTTTTAATGACTTTTATATCAAGTTACAGAAATGGTTATAGCATTCCATTTGAGTGATACGCTTGTGTTGGATTTATTTGTTGGACTGGCAAGTGTTTATGACTGTTTTTGATGACCAAACTAGAAAAACTGAAAGTTAGAGGATATGTTCAAAGATGGATTGTTTCTTACCTAAAAGAGAGTTTGCAGAGGGTTGCAGTTTGAATCAAGGTATGGGGCAGTTTAATAAGCTCAATCCTTTTTATCGTTTTCCTTATTGATTGATGTGATTCAATAGAAGAAATTATAAAATTGTTGACTTCATTTGTTGACGACAGAAATTTGATGATTGCGGCAGGCGACTGTGATGATATCAAATCAAAGATACGGTCAATGTATGGTAAGTGGAAATTATGGTTTACAAAAAATAAAATAGTTGTGAATAGAAGTATACAATCTGCTTTTGTATTAAGCACCAGAAGATATAAAGAACGACAGAGAAAAATTTGAATCTGAATAAAAGTTTTTCATAAGTTTGGTTTGATAAGGTGGTTGTATCACATTGATTACTTTTCAGGTAAGCTGAGTCATATGCGGTTTGGAATAAAAGCACTGTCAAAATTTTCGAATTATTATTATTATTATATTTCGAACATATCAGATGTTTGGGCAAAACGACTATTATTGCACTAATAATAATAATAATAATAATAATATTTATAGATCCTCTGAGGTACATTTTCGTGTATAGGACAAGTCAAATATACATTCAATTCAAGCCTCATTAGCTAGTGGTGGACAATCCTTAAAAAATTCTGTTACAGAATAATAAAATTTTTTTGAAATTATGAGTGAAATTTTTTTTCTTAAATGCTAAGATGTAGGGTTATTTCAGACATCTTGTTGTCATCAGCAAAGAGAACCAGCAGAAATGAGGCCCAATGAATGGGATAATCATTTGAAAATAAGTGGTCCCAGCACGGAGCCTTGAGGATGAACTAAAAAGAGTGCAAAAACATGAAAATCCACGGCAAAAAAAATGTAAAGCTGTGTAATCTGCGCCATGGAAAAAGATTCACATAAATTTTTTGTGCAGTCACTAAGCTGTGTTCGTGGACTTCTGGTCCAACTAACAACTCCAGGAAATTGAAATAAAGTGCTACAATTCAATTCTCTCTAGAATATTTCCCCAGTTAACGAACAATGATATTCTTTCTTTATAATACTCAAAGCCCGTATTTAATGGTTTTGTTATTGCAGTTCTCAAACAATACCCCAATTAGCCGGTATGCATCAATTAGGTGTATGCCAGAAATGATATCCATCAGTGGGGAAAGCCCCAGAGCGCCCTCTACCAGAGTGAATATAACGCCCGCGTTCCTGGGATCCTGTATCGTAAATAACCATTCGAAACCGCAGGAAAAGTTTCGGGTGAGGACTTCTCGAATGTCATCACGATTATTCCCAGAGGGTTGTTGAAAACTCGACAGGATCCTGGTATCGTTTCCTGGGTAATTCATTGGGATGGTGTAACGTTTCGTGATGTGAATTCGGACAGAAGGTTCGAATATTTAGGTCCAGGTCGACATGTTTTGCTTCGTTTCATTATTCTCGTATCTTGATATGTTCCAATTGGTAGGTAGTCTCAGATAAGTCAATTTTTAATTAATTGAGGGCTGATTATTGAAGTTTTTTCATTATTTATTATTGATGTCTTTGATATGCGAGCCAATATTCTCTTTGTTGCGATATTCTCGCAATAAAGGACAGTTCTTGGAATTTAGGGCAGCGGCCGTTACTTCCAAGAATGCCTTCGTTCGGACGGAATTTTGGGAATTCCTAAGCTCAGCTACCTGTACTTTGCATACTTTTTCCGATGTTTCTCAATCATTCAAGAACCTTCCCACAGTACAGTTCTCGTTTGACCACCAGTGTGTTCAGTTCTACCAGTAAGTTCTACTTTACCAGTTAGTTTTCAGCAGCGAATAACTTGTAAACCTTAAAAGTTCCTCGTAGTTTAATATCATCTCTCTGTTATACATTTTCTCCAATTGGGTCAGTTAGATACCCTAGTACATTGTGAATCTGAGTTATTCAGCTGCAATCCTCCCAAGTGAAACAAGAAAGTTGTGATTTGTGAATCTGTGAAGCAGTTGTATATTGCCAAGCCACAATTTGTTAGTGGAAGTTTCATCAAAAGTATCTGCACCTTATTTTGTACCCTCGACGATTGAAGCAGAGCGGTGGCGAATTTCATATCAGAAAAATAAGGTCAGATCTCTTTATTGTTTAGTATTATCAGAAGTGCCCAAGATTGAGCAAAGAAGTTCAAATACTTGGACTTTGTAGACACTTAAAAACTCTTCTCTGTGAATATAAACTCTCACGTGCCAAACCTTGTTAATTCTTCTTATCTGTGAATACATAATTTTCTTACAACTACAAACTTCTTTTATTCACATTGCAGATATTTTTTCTACCAAATATAATTTTTGGATCTACTCTTATAGTACAACCAGCGACTCAGGAAGTGCACTTCTCTCCATTGAGCGGGTGATTATTATTACTCCCAATTTTGTACTCGCACACTCTTTTTGTTACGTATGAAGAATATTAACGACATCAAAGAAGAAAGGGGACTTAAAACCTACTTTCTTGTTTTTATAAAAAGTAAATCTCAGGTGTGAACAAAAAAAGACTAATAGTTATTCTTTCCAAATAATGAAATTCTAGCAGTCGAAGCAACTATTGCTACTCCGATGAAATGGAATAGTTAGAAATTTTAACAATCGGTTGCAATCTTTGATCATACAGTTGGAACGAAAGCCTGAAAACAGAAATAGAAATAACATAAGTCAGTTCGAAAAGTTAGTGTTATTGAATAGCCACCGTTGATGAAAAGAAATTGAATGAAAACGACAAAAAAAATAAATAAAAAAAAATAATAAAAAAGGACTCGATACAATAAAAATTAAGACATTGGCAGAGATACGCACCGATAGAAGAAGAGATGGAGCAGAGGAGTCGAAACAAAAGGACCATCGGGAAGTCATACAGAATGCAGATGAAAAACCAATCCACAAGAAGATAATGTATATACAATAATGATTGCCGATAACAGTGTAGGGAGTGAAAGAAGTCTTTTGTGTGAGAGAAACAGGAGACCAACTTCGTTCTCATCCCTACTCTGTGCTGTTTACTGGGTCAGAAGTGCCACTTGCAGACAACTGGCGGAAATAACTAATTAAATGACGATTGATCAGCTATTGACCGGGGATGAAAAATAAATAAATTAGTGAAATGGTTATTAAAACATGGTTTGATGATGAAATGATAAAAATTTAAGGTTGTATTTTTTTTAATGCTACATAAATAAACAACACAAAAAGGTTAAAGGTGAACAACCCTTATCAGTAAGGGGTATGAAAAATAAATGTTGGTTGATTTTCAGACCTACTCAATATGCTCACGAAATTTCATGAGAAACGGTCAAACCGAATCGGAGGGGTACAGGAACGAACATTGTGACAATTTTATATATAAGATATACATACTATAAGCATCAACATATCGGTGACGCGACCTATAACTTTTTCCCCTCCAAAACCGCTCAACAAACCTAAAGGTTTCGCTTCAATAAAATTATTCCAAAACCTGAAGCTGTATTTCCGAAAATTTCTACTTTCAATCCGTGACAATTTCGGGTTCTGGCAATGAAAACAGAAATTCATCATCGAAAATGGCTTCCTTGCTTTTGAAAGCATTCCACGTGCAGTTCAATACACATACGGTAGAACCACTTACTTTAAATCACCAAAATCATAGTTTTGAACACGGTGCCAAGTCAAGACTCTACACTGACCTATAAGTAAGAAATTTTTTCCTTCTTCTGCTTTGTGATGGACTTCTTCCTATCAGCGTTCCCTTTTGTGTTTATTTGGCGAGTCCTGTATCTATTATCCTATTGAAATGTCAATTATATGCTCTGCTTCTTCCTCTCATTCACTTCAACACCTCACCGACCACACATTGTGGTTGTGATTGATTCAGAATATGGAGTTTATCCAAAAAGGCGAATTCGAGGGTGTTTTCTTTATCTCTTTCAAATTTTGTATTTTTGTTATTTAGTTCTTTTTTCTGCTTTTGTCTTTTTATTTCCAGATTCGATGTGGGCAACTTGAAGAAGTCTCTGTCTCCATCAATAGAAGACCACTGTTGCGTAGTCTTGGGAAGGAATGACAGTTTTTTTCTAAATTTTCCTTGTAACGGTTCATTTCTGCACCATTGAGTAGATAGCGAAAAGTGAAATCGGCATTGAGTTGTGCTTTCGGATCTTCCTTTGTAAAGACTAAAAATCCATGATTGTTCCTTTCGAAGCAGCTACCATGCGATATTTTCCATCATTCCTCGATATGATGGATGAGCCTTAGATGAACGAAGTTCTGCGTTTAATAACACCATTTTTCTTCGTCGGTCTCCGATGCGCAATAGGCTGTGGCATCGTGCTGTAGAAAATCAGCTAGAACCAGTGACGTGAAATATGAGAAAGGCTCCCAATAAACTTGGACATGATTCCAGTCGGATGAAGGGTTTTTTACTGCTCTTCCTGCGAGAAAATCTAAGTTGCCAGATACGAAAGAACGATGATGTTCTGAGATTTGTAAGACTGATATATAGGAAACTCTCTTCTTTTCATAAAGAAAAACGTTATTGAATATAAACGGATGTGCAGCAAGCTGTTTTTTTTTATATTCAAGGAACAGAGTCATTTGTCTTGAACTAGTCTGATTCGATTTCATACATTCAGGACGCCCCAATCAAAATAATACATCAACAGTTAGCAACCCTACGCAGCATACATAAATCATTACTTTGGACTGCAAATATCCGACGAAAATCAAACATAATTTCATTGGTTGTACAAGAATTTTCATATTTTTCAGGTTTAATAAAGATTTTGGTGTTTAGGAATATTTTAAAATATGTAATAGATATATGATAATCAGGTCTATCTTAGGTATTGAAACTATGATTACACTCATTCCACGAAAATTGTTTGTAGGGAAAATGCAAATGTCAATTGATGGGAAACTGCAATCAGTAAGGAATGCATTGAAATCGAATAATTACCAGTAATAAGACCAGTAAGTTAAACACCAGGATAATACAACCAATACAGGGTGTAACCAAATACATAAGTATAAAATATTTAAGGAGGTGATTCCTCATTGAAAAAAAAAAGGATCTTTTCTATTAAGAAACTTCATTGGAGTATCCCTTGTTAAGATAAAGCCCCTCAAAGGGATTACATAAAATTTGTATAACAATTTTTTTCACAAGCACCAAAAAAGTTACAATATTAAAATTAACCTAATGTTAAAAATGAGTGGACTGTATATTATTTGCTGGGGAGGAGGCTGAATTCAGAATAATAATTTAGAGAACCATCAACAAATAAGAAAAAATCTTACCTTGAGATGTTGGGGCTGCTGCCTGGAAAACCCGCAGTTCTCCGAAATCCCACTGGCCAGAGGACGGGAGTTCCGCAAAGAGATCCTTGTACAGAGAGGGGCCCAAATCTCCTATCTCAAAGGGGTTATTGATGGTTCTTTCTATAGTTTCTTTCTCAAGAAGCGGAATCAAGACAGCGAAACTTCACTATCAGAAGCACTAAATTTCGTAAAGTATTCGGAAACTGAGTGACTTGAAACGGAAAAGGCAAAACAAAAAACCTTGAAAAATCACGCAAATTCGTCAATCAAAGTCGGAAGCAATCTCTGTTATTATGATTCTTTTTTTCATTCAGCTCAACAACACGTTGCGATATCGAGAAAAATTCAAACAACATGTATACCACGACATCTGCCGACATATCAGACAAATTAGGAGCACGAAAACGTGAAACCTCAAGAAATCTATCCTTGGCGTTAACACACCGCCCACCAAATTTATAATTATAAATTTAAGCAAATGACTGAAAGTGACAAAAAAAACAATGGATGCCGCGAAAATGAAACTCCACAAAACAAAAAAAAAAAAAAAAAAATATAGAGAGGCAATAAACTTAATTTAAAGAAAACTATTCGCCTGTTAACGGTATAAGACAGTTAACAGGACGACAAATGCTGGAGGTTGCAGTTTTGACCACAGCTACCCTTGGTATACCGTCCGGGGAGTTATTTAACTCTGAAATACGTCCCATCGGCCAACTTAATGGGTTGGTATGAACATCCCGGATGTAAACGACATCACCTATTTTAGGGAGTGTGGAACTGGTCCACTTGTGTCTCTGTATTAAAGTGTTCAGATACTGCTTTGACCAACGTGTCCAAAAGGCTTGCACCATTTGTCTCAGGCGAGTCCACCTATCACGGACCGTCATTCTCTCTGGCAAGGGAGATTCAGGAGCGGCCAAAAGTTGCGTACCAACCAGAAAATGTCCCGGAGACAGGTATTCACACTCTGATGGGTCATCTGACAAAGGACACAATGGACGACTGTTCAACACCGCCTCGATTTGACAGAATATGGTACCATATTCTTCGAAAGTATAAAGCTCCCTACCTATCATGCGTAAGAGAAGGGTTTTAGCGGACTTCACCCCAGCCTCCCAAAGTCCGCCGAAGTTTGGGGCGTAGGGGGGATTGAAACGCCATCTAACCTCTCGTGTGGTAAGAAAGTCCGCAATTTCACTTTGGTGCTGCAATAAGAAGCTATATGCTTCTTTCAGTTGCTTGGAAGCGGCGATAAAGTTGCGACCCTGGTCTGAAAGAATTTCAGATGGTAACCCTCGTCTAGCAATGAAACGTGAGAGGCAAGCCAGAAAGGCGGAAGCAGTGAGCTCGGAAACAAATTCCAAATGAATTGCTTTGGTTGATGCGCATACAAATAAAGCGAGATATCCTTTAGTGGTTCGAAATTTTCTAAGCTTAGTGTCGCGAACCATGAAGGGACCGGCAAAGTCAACACCGGTAGTGTTGAACGGACGGGAGATGTTGACTCGGGAGGCTGGAAGATCTGCCATAGTGGGTTGGAAAGAGGACGCTCGAAACCTGAAACATGTTTTACATTGTCGAATACACTTGCGAATTAGGGAGCGAGATGAAAGAATCCAAAAAGTTCTCCTCAACAACGCCTGAACATTGTTGGGTCCAGAATGGAGGGAGGCCACGTGAAAATGTTTACAGAGAAGTGTAGACAGAAAACATGATTTAGGAAGCAAAAGTGGCTGCCTCGAATCAAAATCCAAGTTAGAAAACTTCAATCTACCGCCCACCCTGAGAAGACCACGTGAGTCTAAAAAGGGAGCGAGAGACTGTAGGTGTTTGGAAGGAGGCTGGTTTTTACAAAGGGACTTCAAGTCTGCGGAAAAATGAACATGTTGAACAATACGAACCAGTGACACTGTGGCATCATTCAACTCATCCACAGTCAGACTTTCTCTCCTCAGTACAGAGGAAGTTTTTCTACAGCGACAATTATGGATAAATCGATGTATCCATCCCATGACTCTAAGAAGTCGAAGATAACTAGAAAATTTGGACTCAAACATCATGTAGATTTCAGTAGGCTCTATTTTGTGAGTCAACAGAGACACTGAAATATTTTTCGTTTCAGGTAAAGTCTCCGAAACTTCGTCAACACGGAAGGGTCCAGGCCAGTCCATGTTAGAATCCATTATCATTGAGAAACCGTTCAACCAATTTTTCAGATTTTCCTCATTCAAAAAATAATCAGGATAGCAACCCCGGGAAGCTAAGTCAGCTGGATTTTCCAGACCGGAAACATGTGACCAAAGAGCGCTCTTTGTGTCTTCTACAATTTGAGTCACTCTGTTGGCGACGAAGGTCTTCAACAAGTGAGGGGGTGTATGGATCCATGATAAAACAATTTGAGAGTCACAGAATAGCCGGACGGTTGAAATTGATAGCGGTATACTCTCTGAAATTCGTTTGACCAACTTGGCTAATAAACAAGCTCCGGACAGTTCAAGACGAGGAATACTCAAGATCTTTAATGGAGCGACTTTACTTTTGGCTTGCCACAAATGGGAACGACGAAAACCTGTTGATTCAAAGCACAAATAGACCACTGCTGCGTAGCCAGTCTCGGAGGCGTCACAAAATCCGACAATTGAAACGGAATCATAAGCTGAGGGGTGACAAAACGAGGAATTTTTAATTGATTCAAATAAGGTATTGAAGATACAAATTTCAACCAAGTCGTTTCTAAAGAGGGAGGAACAGGAAAATCCCAATCTAACTTAAGCAACCACATCTTTTGAAGTACAGACTTCATGAAGAATGTTATAGGAGACAAGTAACCTAAGGGATCAAAGGTTTTCGCAATGAAAGATAAGATGTTACGCTTAGTACATGGGGAATTGAAAGGTTGGACATGAAAAGAGAATGCATCTATAGAAGGTTCCCAAGATAGTCCCAAGATTTTAAGGGATTCGCAGCCATCTGAGAACCGTATAGGACTTTCTCTGTGATCCTCTGGAAGACTAGAAAGTAATTCGGGGCGGTTCGTTGACCACTTTCTGAGTTCGTAACCTGCTCTACTCAGCAATTCACACAACTCACTCCTTAACAATTCGGCAGTCTCGACATCTTTGGCGCCACTTATCACGTCGTCAATATATATTTGGTTCGTTATAGCATATGAGGCCAGAGGAAAGCATTCACCGTCATCTTTCACCAACTGTTTAAGCACTCGTTGAGCCAAATACGCTGAAGGAGTCATTCCGTAGGTAACGGTGTTCAGTTCAAACTCTGCGATTGTGTCTGAACCAGGAGGACGCCAATAAATATGTTGGAATCGTCTATGTTCAGGAACAATAAGGGTCTGACGATACATTTTTTGTATGTCGGCACACAAAGCAATTGCTTGCAAGCGAAATTCAGAAATAATGTCTTGGATGTCAGATTGCAATTTTGGACCCTTTAGAAGACGTTCATTCAAAGAAATGCCTGTCGAGTCTGGATCTGAAGCATTGAATACCACTCTCAATTTTGTGGTGGAACTTGTCTCTTTCATGACAGCGTGATGGGGAATTATGTATGAGGATGTAGAGGATGTTATGGACATGTGACCAAGATTACGATATTCTGTCATGAAATTTTGATACATGTTGAATTTTTCTGGTTGCTTTAAGAGTCTCTGTTCAAGACGTTTGAATGAAGCGTGTGATCTAGAGCAATTTGATCCGAGGGGAGCTGCATTTGGTTTAAAAGGAAGTGCTACGATGTAACGCCCATCTTTGTCGCGAGAATGGGTACTAAGAAAATGTTCTTCCACCAACACATCCAATGGATCGAACGGGGAACTAGGTGAAACTTCCTCTGTTTCCCAAAACTTTTGGAGAGCTGAACCGATGTCACAATGTACATGGAGAGAGGTGGCAATAAATTCCGAAGTTTGAGATGACGTGGGACCAACCAGAACCCATCCGAAGATAGTATTCACCGCAGTTGGGTTACCAGGAATCGACTGAATACCGTCAATCAAAAGTTTAGGGAGCAAATCGGCTCCAATCAGAAAATCCACTGGAGAAGGTAAGTCGAAATCATCATCCGCCAGCTGTAAATTCGCAAATTTGGAACGCACTTCCAGAGGGAGTTCCGAAGGAGGAAGCGGATGGGAAATGTTGTCAAGAACGACAGCATGGCCCTTGACCATCCGAGAGGAATGCCGTGAATGTAACGAAACATCAACGGACCCAAATATGCGTAAGTTAGATTGACCTAAACCTGAAACAGAACAAGTAGAGGGACAAATTTTCAAACCCAAGCAGGAAACACTGGACTTAGTAATGGCAGAAATGTGAGAGCCAGGGTCATACACAGCTCTAAGTATGTGTTTTTGACCTGTAACATCCTCAATTAGGAGACTTATAGTACCAAGAAGAATTGGTGAACTACCAGAGGATGCGATGCATGATACAGCCTGAATGGGTTCAGCTTCAGATGAGTCACGACCATGAGGGGGGCAGGTTACATTAGGTGAATTTTGGGTAGAGAAGGGAGACGCAGTAACCGAAGAGGGGTGTAGAGAGGTATGATGTCTATTTGTTTTACAGTGGCGGCATACAGAACGAGAATTACAGTTTTCTCTACGATGTCGACCTAAACAGTTGAAACAACGTGAATTTTCTCTGAGATATTTATATTTTTCATTCAATGTCATATTCCGATACCGTGAACATTGATGTAAAAAATGTGAACTTTTACACAAGGGACAAGCGAACGTTCTACCATCAGAAGGAGAAGAATCCGTAGAGTTCACCAAAAGAACATTTGAGCTGTGCGATCTTGGTCTCGGAGAATTGCTATCAGCGGTTTTGGAAAGTTCCATTATACGAATCTGCTGCGTTACGAACTCAATTAATTGGTTATAAGTGGGAATGCCCTCTGATGGCAACTTATTTTCAAAGGCACGTTTGGTGTTCGAATCTAAGTTATTCAAAGCCAAAGAAAATAACAGAAAATCTGCAAGATCTGGAATTTTCAAAGATTTTATTGAATTCACGGATGTTTCATGATTATGTAAAAAATCCTTGAGCGATGACAGTGAAGGATGAGAGAGAGACCTGAATTGCAGCAATTTCGAAAAATAAACAGAAGCAAGACGTCTAGGGTTTTGGTAACGCTGAAATAAAGCATCATACGCTATATCGTAGTTATCAGGAATCAACTGAAGACCACTGATAACAGCTAGGGCTTCACCCTTGAGTGTGGTTTTCAAATATTGAAATTTTTGTGTTTTGTCTATCATGGAATTTTTATGAACCAATGAGTTATATAAGGAAATGAATTCTACCCAATTATCTATTTTGCCATCGAATGAAGGAAGTTCAATGGTCGGAAGCATCTGTGGTACTGGTGTAGTGCTAGGGGTGGTATCAGCTGTGGTCAAAACTGCATTTTGTTTCGCTAAATCACACTGTATACTATGAATGGAGGCTAGTATCTCCTCAAAGGAGGCTTGTACTTGAGAGATCCCGACTTTATCCTTCTGAGGCATATTCTCGTTGAGTGCCTCAATTTCATTTTGAACTTCTTCAAATTTATCAGAATATTTAGGAAGTTGATCGACAAAGTAGGCAACTTTAGTAAGATCATCAGACGAATATGTTTTGCACTTATTAAAAATAGATGTAACGGTCGCGAATATATTATCCCTCTGAGACAAAAGTTTACTCTGAACTTTCATCAGTTCAGGATCAATCGATTCCGGTTTAGCTTTTGAAGTCATTATAAACGAACTGAAATCTCCGAAAATTCACGGAAGAAAAGTTAAATCTGGCAACGTCAAATGAAAGATTTCCCTTTCAAAAGGAAATTATTCTTACACCGGCAACGTCGCAAGGGAATTCAAAATGAAGGATGCCTTGCACAAAAACCGAAGCTGAATTTGAATATTCTAAATTACAAAACTCGGCACGATAGGACCATGTTAAAAATGAGTGGACTGTATATTATTTGCTGGGGAGGAGGCTGAATTCAGAATAATAATTTAGAGAACCATCAACAAATAAGAAAAAATCTTACCTTGAGATGTTGGGGCTGCTGCCTGGAAAACCCGCAGTTCTCCGAAATCCCACTGGCCAGAGGACGGGAGTTCCGCAAAGAGATCCTTGTACAGAGAGGGGCCCAAATCTCCTATCTCAAAGGGGTTATTGATGGTTCTTTCTATAGTTTCTTTCTCAAGAAGCGGAATCAAGACAGCGAAACTTCACTATCAGAAGCACTAAATTTCGTAAAGTATTCGGAAACTGAGTGACTTGAAACGGAAAAGGCAAAACAAAAAACCTTGAAAAATCACGCAAATTCGTCAATCAAAGTCGGAAGCAATCTCTGTTATTATGATTCTTTTTTTCATTCAGCTCAACAACACGTTGCGATATCGAGAAAAATTCAAACAACATGTATACCACGACATCTGCCGACATATCAGACAAATTAGGAGCACGAAAACGTGAAACCTCAAGAAATCTATCCTTGGCGTTAACAACCTAACGTTTCCTACTAGCAAAAAGACACTTACCCAGTTATTTATTTGGTTTACCCCATGGTGTAAGGGTGGGAAACGCAACCCCTAAAGTTTATTTCCAATGTAACTTTTTGTCTTATTATTTGTTTATCTGTTTCATTCTAAACAAAAAATGTCTCATGAGTTTTTTGCCCAAAATAAACCAGTTCGCAGCACAAAATTATTTTACGAACAACTACAGAGATAGGTACATTTTCCCACCCTTACAACCATGGGGTAAACCAAATAAATAACTGGATAAGTGTCTTTGTGCTAGTAGGAAACGTTAACGGTTAATTTCAATATTGTAACTTTCTTGGTGCTTTTAAAAAAAATTGTTAAACAAATTTTATGTACTCCCTTTGAAGGGCTGTATCTTAACAAGGGATGCTCCAATGAAGTTTCTTTATATGAAAGATCCTATCATTTTTTCGATGAGGAATCACCTTCTTGAGTATTTTACACTTATTTAGTTAGACCTTGTATATTGAGGCTATCTGTTATCCAATGAAGAGGTTTTTTATTTCAAGGAAAATTATTAAGCATGTGCAGAAAAACAAGAGTGCAGAAATAGTGAAAAAGAATGAATTTTTTATTTGACAATTAGTAAAAGAAATTTTAAATTAATGGTTTATTCCTAATCTTTTAATCTCTTGAACTTAGACGAAGATCTTATAGATGATGTTAAATGTTGAAATTTTTTGCATGATTGCACTTTTTATGGGGAAAACGCAATTACCAAACTATAGAAAAGGAAAACAAAACATGAATAAATTCAAAATATGAGATGAATCATCATTATTGGTTTTGGATTTTTGGATTTATGATATCGTATCTTGAGTACAAGCATGGATTGAATTTCAAGTGAACGAATTTTCTCAAAGTGTATGAAAACCATTGTTCTATTTCGTGATTGCAATTTCCCCACTTTAGGTTATAAAAGAATATTATTTTTGACAAAGATAGTTGAGTTGTACCTATACAGGGTAAGTAATTGACTACCACATAATTTTTTTGGGGCATTGCTTTCGACCAACCGTTACGAGCCTTTTTTGGGAGATGGACAAATGGTGTAGGATCTAACGCGAACAAATTTTTTGACAGTCGACTGTACATGCAATATTGAATGTATGCCGGTCCACTAATGCCTAAGGTTGTCTTAATCTCAGGATAGGTTGCAACGATTTGCACGACACTGACGTTATGCCGTACGCGCACCCGAATTATGGTTGAAATTTGAAGTAGTTCTCCTGCAATAGAATATAGATGTGTTCTATGCCGGTTATTTGTGTTCCGCGAAGCTAACCTCGAAAGGTCAGCGTAGTTCTTTCTCTCTATCGAGATCACATGCCGGTCATCTTCTGTAGTAATTATTGAAATCAATAACTTAAAGTGACTCTTGTGGGTCAGTGATGTGCGAGAAATACATAACTATTCTCGGTAAGTGTTTATTTCCTCCCAGAAACCGAAATTTTAGTTCTTTTTGGCACTTTAACATGAGAGCACGTTTTTGCATTGACTGTCACTAAGAGATTGATGCCACTTTTACCCAATTATTTGAAAAATGTTATGGATGATTGAAAAAATCTATAAGCACTCTTCTCATGTGAATAAGAGCTCCATAAAGACTTTAACTCGTCCCTATACAACCATAAGCAATTTGTATCATTTCCTATGTAGTCGGAATTGCACTTCATCTCAGAGCAGAGTGTGGTTTTGATTAGATGCCCGGAGCGACTAGAGATCAGATAAATTGATAAAACCTGGAGAATCAATCTAACGGTTTAGCACTCCCTCGCTAATTGATGGTAATAAGACTGGGGTCAAAATACTCCTATCTGACTCGGCTATCGCAGACAACCTCTTCAGATGTCAAACATGTCTTCTCTACCGCAGTAGTTTATCTGATTTCAGGGATCTCGATATTGTCCAATTCGTTCTACATGCTATGCTGATAGAAATGTCAAAATATATCGGATCAACTTGCGAATGAGATTGCAATCCTGTGATCATAGGAAAAGGAATACCAGGAATCCATTAATCAGAAATCCTTTTATATTCCTTTTTGCGCACTTGTTCCAAGTGGAATAACAAGTATTTAGGATAGAAATTATGTTCGATCGGAGAATCATTGAAAGTAACAGCTGATTTGATATATTTTTCATGATTATATTTGGATATAAAAGCCACTCAATAAAATAATTCTTCAAAATTTTCAAATCAGATGATAGTATGTTTTCCAGATTATGGAAATCCGAATACTGGTAAGCATTAGCAATGTCATCAGCATAAACACATTTCTGAGATGATTTCGTGAATAAATCACGGAGATATAAATTGAAGAGTAAAGGCTAGATCTGATCCTTGCGGAATACCGTTTTCCAATGTCTAGAAATTGCTACTCTTATTGTCAACAAACACACGAAACTCTCTACACATTTTCTAATAATCCAGTTTCCCACACTTCGTGGGTATAGAGTTTCCACACAACGTCATAGGCCGAAGATAAATGAATAAAAACAGCTTCTGTTTTCAACCTATTATTGATATTGACGAATTATTTTCGATACTACAGATGTCAGTCGATAAGTATGATGATATTTAAGGAACGAAATTTTGTACCGGACATCAATGTGTTTTGCATCCGTATGCGAGAATCTCTATGTATACGGAAGAGCTCGAACGAAGGCATCTAAAACTTTTTCGTTTCGCCTAAAACGCAACGTATTGTCTTCGAGAAGTAACCTCGTTTCCGGTCCAAACTTTTACAGCCGCAAGCTGCGACATATCGCATAAAGCCATCGGTGTTTCGCCCCAAGAAAACCATTCGAATTGGGGACGTAACTGCTGGGAATATTCGGGAATCAATTCGAAGGAAATAAGATAAATTTCCATCGCCGCGACAACTTTACCGAACTGATGATTCCCGATAAAAATATACGAGAAAGTTGTCCCGGAGTTATGTAGGGGTTTCGGACCGAAGACAAACGCGATAAATCGAGAACTCATGAATATAAGCAGTGCTTCAGGAGTTGCGGCGTTGCCACACCAACACAGGAATCATCAGATTCAAACTGACTGAAGAATTTTTCCACGATTTGTTCTAATCTATCAATAATAATGAACAAACTTTATTTCAAATAAAGAAGATGTATGTGCAATGTTTAATAATCCACTTTAATTGAAATAGTGTCACTATTGAAGAATATCCACATTTTCAACATTTTTCAGTGACAGTAGATGGGATTATTGACGAGAAATGTTTTGAAACTGGAAATCGTGACAGAATTACAAACGGTAGCCCGCTGTTCTATAGTTTTTAAGTTAGAACAAGCGCTTAAAAACTTGTACTATCTATAATACCTTGTTACACACCAATCTTCATCTCGAGTAGTTGAGGATTTATCGAACCATTGATAGATATTTCCACCAACTGCGTTCTTCCCTCGAATCAAGAGTCAAAATGATTGGTTTGCAATACACAGGTAACAAGAAATGATAAAGCCAACACCTAAGTTTACGATACGGTATTCGTTGAGCACCATATAGCAACTACAAACGTATCTAATTGGGACACGGCAGAAACACAAATTTCAAATTGAAATTTCCATAAACTCGAGATAGCTCAACCGGATTACCATAAATGTAAAATTGAGTGGAGAAGGTGCGTCATTAGCCATCAAGTTTTAATTGATGATTCAATTCTATCGGTGCTGCCTGCTGTTATGAATTTATTACGAATGTAGCGTCGCGTATAGAGTTATCCGACAACAATTTCTTGGCGGAATTAGGAGCGGCTGCTGTCGATATGAATACCTCAAATAATGCTTCACGACATACTGTAGACATGAAAGGAACCTGCTGCTCCTTCGACTGGATGATCAGAGAGTAATATCGTTCCAAAGGGCAAATTAGCAGTTGTTGCAATTGGCTGTATCTCATACATATAAATGTTATAGATCATAACGCTGAGACCAGAAAACCAAGTCCGTATTGTAATGACAGTAGGTTATTTATTTGGTTTACCCCATGGTAGTAAGGGTGGGAAACGTTTAAAGTATATTTCTAATGTAACTTTTTGTCTTATTATTTATTTACTATTTAAAAATTTATTTCCGACAGTATGTTTCATTCTAAACAATAAATGTCTCATGAGTTTTTTGCCCAAAATAAACCAGTTCGCAGCAAAAAATTATTTTACGAACAACTACAGATATAGGTACATCGTCATAAATGCGAACTGGATTTATTATTATTCTGTAGTTAGTACCTGCATTTCCCACCCTTACAACCATGGGGTAAACCAAATAAATAACTGGGTAAGTGTTTTTTTGCTAGTAGGAAACGTTAGGTTAATTTCAATATTGTAACTTTTTTGGTGCTTGTGAAAAAAATTGTTATACAAATTTTTTGCACTCCCTTTGAGGGGCTGTATCTTAAGAAGGGATTTTTCGGGAAAAAAATTTTTTGGAAAAAAAAATCTTCGAGAATTAAAATTTGTTGGAAAAATATTAATCTCGTTATAACTCAAAAACAGTTGATTTTAGGGGCAATCTAGTTCATGAGTTCTGTTGAAGACATATTGAAAACGATAAATTGACAAACGGCAATCACCTACTCCTCATGGTTATCGAATGGTAGATTGAAAAATTACAATGTCGTTAAAACTCAAAAACAGTTGATTTTAGGGGCTATCTAGTTCTCGAGTAGTGTGGAAGACCTTTTGAAAACTCAAACTGAGCATACTGCGTTAACCTACACCTCGGTGAATTTGAATGGGAATCACAAAAATCACAGATTCACTATTTTGTTAAGAACAGTTGATTTCAGGGGCAATCTAAATCTCGAGTTCAGTAGAAGACCTATTGAAAACAGTAAATGGACATACGGCAATTACCTACTCCTCAGGGATTTCGAATGGTGAGGCGAAAAATATTAATCTCGCTATATCTCTAGAACAGTTGATTTCATAGGCGATCTAGTTCATGAGTTCTGTTGAAGACCTATTAAAAACAGTAAATGGATATACGACAATCACCTACTCCTCAGGGATTTCGGAATGGTAGATCCAAAAATATTAATCTCGTTATATCTCTAAAACAGTTGATTTCATGGGTGATTCAGTTCATGAGTTCTGTAGAAGACCTATTGAAAACAGTAAATGGACATACGGCATTCACCTACTCCACAGGGATTTCGAATGGTGGAACGAAAAATATTAATCTCGTTATATCTCTAGAACAGATGATTTCATGGGCGATCTAGCTCATGAGTTCTGTAGAAGACCTATTGAAAATAGTAAATGGATATACGTTATTCACCTACTTCTCATGGTAATCGAATGGTAGATTTTACACTTAATTAGTTACACCCTGTATAGTCTAAGTTCAAACCTCATTCACAGTACATACTTCAATTTGACGGTGCAAGTGAGCACAACGCATTCAACGGAAACATTTGGGAATCAACATTTTTTGATGCATACTCAAGTTCTTTTCTTTTCCGATTCATTCGTAAACTATGGTCACAGAGTCCACACACAGTTCAGAAACTCCTCTTCTGCTTCTCCACTAGCTAATTACAAACGATATTTCTGACAGTTGTAGTTTGCGTTAGGCGCGTACCTTCTCCGCAAATCCAAAATTTATTACGAACGCAATCACTGTCGGTCATCAATTGTCTACAAAAAGCCTCGAGGTCGACTTGCATACGAAGTTCATCGACACAGCTTCTAAAGACCCGACTGTATAATTAATAGAGATGTAGGTGTCTGAATTATCGGCTTTGAATAACTTACGAAATATCACGGCTAGCAAATGACACTTTCCATTTGTTATTAATTTTTTAAAGGCGTTCGTCGAGTTTTTTAACATCCTTGCGAATGGAAGATTAGCATCATCATAAAATGGATACGCAGATGTGACTGGAAGATTACTTTGCCGTTAAACTTATATTATCCTCCTGGTGATTGTTTAATGAGGAGTACCATAGGAGACTGTTTCGAATGAAGAAACTTTTCCGCACTTTATTTTATTTTTGCGTTCGATGCTTTATGGACTGTTTGTATAATCCATTAGATTCTTTGAACACTTTCATTGATAAATATTAACCGAATAATGTAAGTTATGAACGGGATAAAGCAGTAGAAGCATTCCTTTAGGCCAGCAAGATCAAAAATCTTTGAAATAAATCTTCTACTTTCATTTTCTGGTGTAAACCAACAATTTTTTCCTTCAGAATAGTTAATTGTGCAACCAGTCGGAAATAGCATTATGTTTCGTAACAAGCGGAAACATCCGGTTTTCCAAAGTGTTTCACAATATATTTTTTCTAATTTTAATTGCATGTAACTATTTGAATTAAAATTGAATGCATGAAAGCCCCTGTAGGAATCAAGAAATTTATGGGCTTCTGGTTGATAACGTCTTATATACAGAGGCTGAGGATGTTGTGACGATTTCTGTTAATTATTTTCTTACCATCACTAAGCGCAAACTCAAATCCTTCTACGGTAAATTACCCATTATCTCTGGTACAACTCCTGGAATACGCTACTCAAGATTTTTTCCATCTTGTCCTTGAGTGTGAGGTATTGGACACTATAAGCTCACTCAAGAGTAGAAAGAGTTGTGGATTGGATTCTATTTCTTATGGCCTCTTGAAACTGATTAGCGTTGTTGTTGCTTCACATTTTGCCCATGTGGAATTTTTTCTCATCTCCTCAAAAGGGGCTGTGGTGGTTGCAGTGTCCAAAAAAAAATTTTGCTCACGATATAGCAAATTACAGACCAATTCAAACACTTAATGTGTTTTCCAAAGTTTTTGAGAGGATTGTGTTCAAGAATGACGATCTTCTTAAACTTGATACTTCAAAACATGGATTTCGACCAGGTCGCTCTCAGTCTAAATCAGAAAGGGCTATTCTCTGACCTATCGCGGGCTTTCGGCCGCCTTTCGTTCAAAGTTTTCATTGACAAATGCTATAATCTGGGCTTCAGGAGTGTGTTTCTTTGTTGGCTTTCAAGTTATCTACATGGTAGAACTTTCATAGAATCGGGCTTCAATGATAGGCTGAAAACAGGAGATGCTTTCATTGATTTATCTTCGGCAAATGACACTGTGTAGAAAGATGGATAAATTTTCAAACTTTATACCCATCTGAAGTATGGGAAAATGGTACGATTATCAGAAAATATGTTATCTGAGGTAATTTACTTTAATCTTAACGTATCAACGATAGGATTTTTCCCCTCATTTCACATTTCTCTCATTCCGACACGATAAGTACCCTTGCGAACAAATCTCAAGTTCCGCCGAAATTACGAATTTCCATTAGAGCGAATGGCACAGATGGCGCTGTACGACCATCCTCGGAGATCCGTTAATCCTAAATATAGCGCTAACATTTAGAGACACGCCATTAGCGTCGATTGTGCGATATTTTAAAGTCACGTTAATTCATAAATACCACAAATTCAGAATACGCGGCATCTGTTTCCAATTGTTCTGGTGCCTAACCCTCTGCCAAAAAGCGAGAATTGTCAGTTATATAATCTTGTTACTGGGTTATTGCGTTGCCGCTACGTTCCTCCCTCTGGAGATAATCAGTTTTTGCCAAGTCGGACGAGGGCAACGGTTTGGACTGGTTTCGGAAATTACGCCCTACTGTTCCAAATATGAAGAATTAAAATAGTATATGAAAATGACGATTTTTCTGCACATTTAAATGATGATCGCGGGTTTGATCACATCCAAATCGTTTCCTAATTACATATTATTATTCATATGTACACATGTATACTAACATCTGATGCGCTCGAGTATGTTCTCGCAACAGATTCTTCACATTTTGGAAAAAAGTGTTTTATGACATTTTTTTCCTCTTATGATCCAAGGTTGGCAATCCAATAGGTCTCTATGATGAGTAAATCCCGATTTAGTTTAGGAATATACTTCACTCTGATATGATACATTATTTTCAATATTCGTTGAAGTTCTGTTAGGAATTGTCTCTTACAGAACAAGCGGTCAAAAGCTCCTGTCGACATTCAGTGCCTTTCCACTCTTTGGAGACTATATTGATTTATCACTATTGTGTTATTCAGTATATATATAATATAATATATACAATATAAGGGATATCGATCAGTAATTTACAAGATATATTCACTCTTTATTCATATAAAGCCTAGCTTTCGAAGCTTTTTTGCTTCTTCCTCAGGGCAACTGTAAAATACAACAAAACACATCAATAACAATAAAACAAAAACAGAGGACAACAACTTACTGAATGCGAGATTGATCTCAAGTCCAAGAACTGTAAAAAGGTAAAACACAAACATCAAGTAGGTCAATATTGAAAGATTGTCAATTAAGAAACTCATAACTGTAACACGCAATAAACAATGTTAGGTTAGATGTCATTCATCAACTGGACCATCGAAAAATGGTCTGTTGGAAAATTCTAAAAGATAAGCATATATTGGACTTAGTGATTGCGTGTCCGTTTTCTTGTTAATTTTGCTATTCTGAGTTTTTATGTGGATCATGTTAGACAAAACTGGTAAGCAATGAACCGGTGTAGATCTTATGGTGCCAGTAATTATCCTCATAGATGCATTCAATTGTGTATCAATTTTTTGTGTATATGCACTATTAAACTAAACAGAGCAACAATACTTAGCTGCAGAAAAGACTAGGCTAAAGATGCTGTGCGAAGAGTGGAAGCATCAGTACCTCAAGATGTTCCAGCAATTCCTAGTTTTCAGTTTTAGGCTCAGATCATTTAAATAAGCCCTGTAATTGAGAGATGAATCTAATTTAACTCCTAAGTATTTTGGATAGAAATTATGTTCGATAAGAGAATAATTGAAAGTTACATCTAATTTCCTATATTTTTCATGATTATTCAGATGCAAACAAGATACCCCTGTTTTGTTGTGATTTGGACATAATCGCCACTAAATAAAATAATTCTTTAAAATTTCCAAATCAGATTCCAGAGTATGGAAATCCGAATGTTGGTAAGCAGTATATAAAGTGTATTTGCTCTAATATAAGTTTGGATCTGAATGTCGGCAAATTGCATTTCAAAGTTCATCTTTAAAGCGGAAGTTGTGAATTGGTCGAATCAGTAGGTAATTTTCCAATAATCCACAACGAAGAAACAAGAAGCGGTTCCCTGCTGACTGAAACTGATTTATTTCGTCTAAATTAATTGAATGAACGTCCAATTTGCCTGATTGAACATGAAGAGAAGGTACTCGTTTGAAGCAAAATTTGAGGGACTTCCGTTTTTTATTAGTAGAGCTTCGAAACATAGAAATATTGTTGAATCTAGAGAGGAGAACCAAATAAATATGTAGTAAATTCTGAATAGAGTTGAATAGTTGTCTTGAGATCAGGATATTTTGTGCGCATGATATGCAATCTTTCCCCGACTCTGGAACAGTGTGACTCTAGATCAATCGCCACAATGAATGTGAAAGGATCAACAAACATATATCCTTAATTGAAAATAACCACTTACAGTTTCCTCCAGTTTTGTTAATGGGTTTATGGTTGCAACTTGTAGATAAAAGTTGCCGTATGAACAAAGACTGAGTTTGGTTGAACGTATAGGATTTGCTCACGGTTTACTTCGACTACATAGGTGTGGTGAATTCCATTCTTCTTTCCACAGTATAGTACGGTCAATAAGCAATTTTCCCTAGAAGTTATACTGAGAACAAGGATTTCTGGAAGCTCGATAACGCCCTATACACGTATTGTTGCTTCTTCGTGAATATTCAGCCAGAAACAACACACGCAGCCAACGTATTCCTCAGACCTGTCCCCTGTGACTAGTTTCTGTTCCCAAAACTCAAGAGATCCATGAAAAGACGACGTTTTGCCATGTCTACAAAGTCCAAGTATTTGAACTTCTTTGCTCAATCTTGGGCACTTCTGGTAAGACAATAGACAATAGAAAGATCTGATCTTATTTTCCTGATATGAAATTCACCACAGCTCTGCTTCAATCGTGGAAGGTACAAAATAAGGTGCAGGTACCTTGGATGAAATTTCCACTAACAAATTTCCACTAACTAATTGTGGTTTGGCAATATGCAACTGCTTCACAGATTCACAAATCACAACTTTCTTGTTTCACTTGGGAGGATTGCAGCTGAATAACTCAGATTCACAATGTACTAGGGTATCTAACTGCCCCCCCTGGAGAAAATGTATAACAGAGAGATGATATTCAACTACGAGGAACTTTTAGAGTTTACCCGTTATTCGCTGCTGAAAACTAACTGGTAAAGTAGAAGTTAATGGTAGAATTGACCACACTGGTGGTCAAACTAGAACTGTACTGAGAGAAGGTTCTTGAATAATGAGAAAGATCGAACGTATCGAAAGTACAGGTAGCTGAGCTTAGGGATTCCCAAAATTCCGTCCGATAGAAGGCATTCTTGGAAGTAACGGCCGCTGCCCTAAATTCCAAGAACTGTCCTTCGTTGCGAGAATATCGCAACAGACGGCGAGCTGAACAAGATTCGATGATTTTTTCAAGTGCATCTACGATGGTAAAAAACTTCCGATTTAGATGTTTTGAAAGAGCAACAAGTGAATATTCATGACTAAATTAGAACTTAAAAAAAAAACTGAATTCTCGAAACATTTTGAACTTCGAAGTTACCGAACTCCGGTAGAATTAGTAAGCTTAAAATTTTTTGTAGAAGACTACAAATTAAATTTAATTGTTTTCAATATTTTCTATGCATTGAAGTGGAAAACATTGTCTGCGTTCGAAATCACAACAATGGCATCATCTGCGAAATGCGAAAAATTCGCAGTAACGATGTTGCCACGATACAATGGCGTTAAAATGATAGATCACCCTCACGCAGGCAAACAATCCATTCCGCTGAATCCCATGAAGCTGGAAATGGAATAATTTCCAGGTATGTAAATATGTAAGCGTCCAGAATTCATATTGATCATTCGATTTGGATAATCTGATATCGCACGAAGCGAACACTATTGCAAGAATTTAGAATTGATATTGCCCTGAATTCTGATGAAGATGATACTCCCGAAATACGGCAACTATTCTATCGATTCTATGTGGTTTCGGATAGGAGCTCTCACGTGATTCGATATAACTCACTTCACCCATGTATTAGAGGAATTAGGATTGGCTGAGTATCGAACATTTTGAGTTGGGAGAATAACTAAAATCACCAGGTGATGTTAAAATCAGCTCGGCATAAATGTTGAACTTGCAGGTTGATGGATTAGTTACCCCATCATTTTAACTATATCTAAGAATATTAGACATCGAAGTGGGCAGGAAAATGGAAATTCAATTTCATTATTCTCCAAATAATATCAATGTCAGTTATTGACCTCAAGATTGTAAAGAAGAGATGAGATTTATTACTTGCAACGATTTGCACGCCACTGACGTTATTCCGTACGCGCACCCGAATTATGGTCGAAATCTGAAGTAGTGTAACATCCCAGGTTTTTCCAATACAAATAAATCGTAGTCTCATTGCACCCTTTGCTGATACGCCCCTGGCAGTTACCAAACCGTAGAAATAAAATTCCATGGTCATAATAAAAGAACACGACTGTCACTGCGAAGTCGACCTGCGGGCATGGTGACAGATCAAGAAAGGATGGATGCAAGATGGAGGCGTGATCAGTTTTAGTTTTGTTGTGACAGAAGTAAGAGAGACTCAAAAAGAAGTGTTTAGTGCCTTTGTGTGTGTTCGAAAACGAAGCCATTTTATGTTGAGTGACCCTAGAATATATCTCGCAAGTATAATTGAGAATTTTAAATGTTATTAGTTGTTTCTCCATTTCATTAACCTTTGTTGAGAAATACCATTGGGAAATGTATTGGTTGAGTGAATTTATTATTTCTCTGTTATGTTTGTAAATTAATACTGTTATTATGCAATATTATTTGGTTTCATGGTGTATTAGGTGGTGTTTGGGCCTTTGTCATTAATACTGTTGTCTTGTGAATGTAATTCCTTTGTTCACATCATGCTTTGTTTGATTTCATATAACTATTTCCTTTGTTCACATAATGCTTTGTTTAACTTCATATAACTATTTCCTTTGTTCACATAATGCTTTGTTTAACTTCATATAACTATTTCCTTTGTTCACATAATGCCTTGTCTAATTTCATATAACTTTATTTCCTTTGTTCATATAATGTTTTGTTTGATTCATATAACTCTATTTCATTTGTTCACATAATGCTTTGTTTGATTCATATCACTCTATTTCCTTTGTTCTCATAATGCTTTGTCTGCTTCACATAACTCCATTTCTTTTGTGCACTTAATACTTTGTTTGATTC
Organism: Micraspis discolor; assembly: GCA_030674115.1. Classification (NCBI taxonomy): domain Eukaryota; kingdom Metazoa; phylum Arthropoda; class Insecta; order Coleoptera; family Coccinellidae; genus Micraspis; species Micraspis discolor. Next base: position 143,605 of record JARTUT010000049.1, on the reverse strand, counting down.
ATGTAACTCCTTATAGCGCGAATCTCTGACCCCCAAGAGTCACTTTCAGATATTGATTTCAATAATTACTACAGAAGATGACCGGCATCTGATCTCAACAGAGAGAAAAAACTACGCTGACCGTCCGAGGTTAGCTTCGCGGTACACAGATAACCGGCATAGTACACATCTATATTCTGTTGCAGGAGAACTACTTCAAATTTCAATCATATTTCGGGTGCGCGTACGGAATAACGTCAGTGGCGTGCAAATCGTTGCAGCACATCTGTATGTATTGGTGGTTACTCTAGACTTTGAACTATTGTATTGATACATTTTAAATTGTTGAATTTTTATTGTTTGAAGGGATTATCGCGTTCATAGTTACAAATACTCTGTATTGTGAAGTAAATAAATAAATAAATAGGTTCGTCATAGGGCCAAACCTTAAAAAGAGTTCAGCAATTATGAGTAACTGAAATTTGCTTTCCGTAGTAAATTCTACAATATCCATCCGATCGATTGGAAACTTGAGTATGTCGAGCTGGCTGTATAATCTCTATATCCTGAAGGACATGAGCTAAAGTTTTAATATTCCCAGAATAAGTTGATTGGAATGACCTTCTGGAATTTGATTTCCTAAATAACTCTTTTTTCCACATTCCTTGTGACGATAATTTCTGTATCACATTGTTCCAGATTAGGCGCAGAAAACTTTAAGAACGACAGAAAATGTCGGCCAAAACGTTGGTATTGATAACGTCGAAAAGAAATTATGGTCATGATATATTTGGCAATTTTCATGCGGAAATGTTAAATTATGAAAAATTGAGTTTTCTGGTGGACCGAGTATTCACATAGATACAAAACGGCCTTAACGATGTATCTCCCTTGTTCGTCTCGGCCGATGACTCGTCGGGTTCATCGAAATGCGAGAGATCGGCCGTTTATCGCGGAAAAGGACCCCAAGGGCAATTACGAGGATGACCAGGAACGGGTATTATTAATAGGATCTCCCTTGTTCACGTCCCTGTTAATTACGCTTCATTATAACGCCTACACTACACTATCAATCGGCTTTTAATAGACCCACAGTTATGACGAAATACGTGCATGTCCAGAATTTGATCATCACATAATTCGTTTAAGGCTTTTTTTTGCTTGTGAGTTTTAATTAATCAGCCAAGCTATGGTTTTATCCCCATTTTTCACGTTCTTGAACTTGTTGCCTTAGCTGTTACAAGTAAATAGCCGTTCCTTTGTTTCTGAGCAACTTCCTTGATTTTTACTGTGGCTTTAACCATACTACGTCATCTTCAAACATGAGCTCAAACGAATACAGGAAGAAGGTTAATCACAGTCTATTGGCTAAAGATAAACACTTCTCTCAACATCAATCTATTAGCGTTTTTAGCAGCCAACAAATTGATGGGAAACCGAACGAAACTGCTACATATTGCATATTTACATGTTTCTCAGGCTTCTTCAGTGCCCGCAAAAACACCGGAACCATCTCTTTTATGCAATTCTAGGTATAATTATTGGCGACTCTATGTCAGCTAAATGACAGGGCGGAAGCAGTAAAAACAAGCTGTTAATCAATAAGGAATTACACTTGGAGAGACGCTGATGCTGTGCCGGCACCACGGCTACTCGGTGTCTATACGCAGCATTGTGCAGTCATTAATTGAATCTGACAGACGTGTGTAATAAACAAACCAGTTGTGATGGAACGTTTTGACTCTATCTACCTAAAGATGCAGATCTGTAGTTAGTAAGAAAACGGTTTTATACATAACGACACTTCAGTCTACAGTCATAAAACTAATAAAGTTTTTTTCACTAGAGGAATAATTAAACTACCTGATTACATTAGTGGAATGTAATGAAACAACTTTATAACATGTGAGTGATAGTTTGGGTTATATCATCTAAAGAATATAGAAGTATTACTTGGGCTATATCCACCGACTTATCGTCGTTACTACCAAAGGTCCGATATACATCTTCTATCGTTCTCAAAGTAAATCAGCTTTTAAAAGCAGAAAATGTTTGAAAATTTTTCATCAATCAGCGAAACTGACAGAACTTCCCAATTAGATAAAATTTTGTACTTATCTGTGGTTTTAAGACCTCTAAAATTTTGACAATCAGCCTCCAAACCTCCGGTAACTCTGTTGATGGACTACAGATGGGACCAGAACGACATCTATGTGGCTGCTTCTTTGGACACGACCTCAGTTTCATTTTTTTGGACGTCGATAGCAATGTTTAGTTTTGTAGGAATATCTTATTCTTCGATATCTTCTTCACTTGGAACTTTAAACGGGTGAGAGTTAAATCGATGATGAGAATCAGGAATTTAATATTCTACACATCTCCAGTTCGCCTTCTAGAGGGTGGCTTCACGCAATCCCATAACTCACACCGCAACAGTGTCTTACATTCCATCCTCATTTTCAACGAATCGAGTTCACACCTATACTCGCTTAACAAGGGTATGTAAGTTCACACCACGTGCGTCGTCAGCTGATTATAATTGCGTTAAGTAACTATTCTCCCTTAGTATGTAGGTCCCCAATTCGTATTTGCAGCTGTACGCAGTAGGCGGTTTGCAATTGCTATTTCGGATGTACGAACCGTGCAAGAGGCAGAGAGGTATATTTACAGAAAATTATTACAGTTGTTTATGATAGCTGCAGTCGTATTGTTCCGCAGGAATCCAACTTACGACAAGCGTTCGTATGAGGAGTGTAATTTCGCACCTTTTTCAGGTTCTTGATTACATACTTTGAGAATTTTTCATTTGGAAACGCAAAAAGCATTTCACCGCCACAAGTATGTTGAAATGTGAAACGTCGACGAGAATTCTTGAGTATGGTGAAACCAAGCTAAACGACCGCCTGCATGCAAAATATAATTATACGCTCTGTAAACGTTAGTGAATTGGGAAGTTACTAACTGACATCGTATTTTTCAACGAAAAAAATAAAAAAAGCTAGGTAGATCAAACAGACTGAAAGATATTTATAAAGGAAAAGATCAATTTTTTTGGAAAAGAATGATTTCCCTTAACGCCTTTGTGCCGGCACGGCAACGCAATATATCAAAAAAATAATAATTTCGATGAACCATCGCTCCAGTGGCGCGAGTTAGTCACGATTGACGCATGATAATCCCAGAGAAACGAGACCTCAAGTGAAAATGTGCACCGGTTTCGAGATGGCCTCTCATCCGAACACTGTGGCACTGATGATCTTCAAGGAGGCTGCCAGCCTTAACAAAAATGTGAGGAACCTTCCAGACATGTCCAAAAAAAGCGCCATCTACATCTTGAAGACTGGAACCAGACTCATCTTCTCTGTAGATTTTTCTCATTACTATCCCGTCCAGAATAGGATAGATAAGACACTGGAGATCACTGGTAGTATTTGAACTTAGGAAGTCATCTGTTGTCTTATGAATCCACAGAGAAAGTAAGTCTGGTTAAACGTTAAACATGTGGTCATGCTGTGAAATGGCCATTTGGAATTATCACACCTTCGTCATCGAAGCAAATGTAACGTTCTCTTAGTAAAGGAAAACTTCCATATGACCTCTTAGTTGGATTCCTATTCTGAAAAAACACTTCTGTTGCAAAAAGAGGAATTATAATTTTATAGTAATAACATTTCTATTCCTGTCAAACTAAAGTCACAGCGTGTACAGGATAGTCTGCTTTATGAGTTTGAAATGACATTAATAGAACACACTTTTAAAAAAATTGTGTTATGTAACTATTAGGTGTACAAATAAGTTTCCGCGGTTTGTCAAAAGATGGCCCCACCAGAAGGTTATGGAGAAATTGTCAGATGTAAAACGTAATATCCCAAGTTTAGTCATCTGGCAACACCATACCCTTAAAGTACTAGTGATTCCGTATCAGCATCACGTAATTTTTTTCGTGCAAAAATGTCAAGTTTTATTCCGAATAAGCATCATTTGCGGGAACTTTTGATTTACTTCTTTAATGTGAAAAAATCTGCAGCTGAGGCGCATCGATTGCTTCTAGAAGCATATGGTGAAGCTGCTTTAAGTGAGATAAGTTGTCATGAATGGTTTCAAAAGTTTAAGAACGGTGAGTTTGACGTTAAAGACAAAGAACGCAGTGGAAGGCCGAAAGTGTACGAAGACATGGAATTAGAAGCACTATTGGAGGAAGATTCGTCCCAAACGCAAAAAGAACTTGCACTTACTCTACAAGTGACTCAACAAGCAATTTCACATCGTTTAAAATCGTTAGGAATGATTCAAAAACAAGGAAATTGGGTTCCATATGAACTAAAGCCGATTATGCATGAGTGAAATGCTGCTTGCCAGGAATAAAAAAAAAGAGTTTTTTGCATCGTTTAGTCACTGGTGACGAAAAATGGATTCACTACGATAATCCAAAGAAGAGAAAGTCATGGGTTAAGCCCGGCGAACCATCAACATCGACAGCTAAGCCGAATATTCATGGAAAAAAACTCATGCTGTGTATTTGGTGGGATCAGCTTGATGTCGTGTATTATGAATTGCTGAAACCAAGCGAAACCATTACTGGAGCTCTCTACCGAACACAATTGATGAGATTGAGTCGGGCACTTAAAGAAAAACGCGCCCATTACTACTCCAGACACGACAAAATTATTCTTTTACACGATAATGCTCGTCCACATGTTGCGGCGCCGGTAAAAACATACTTGGAAACACTCAACTGTGAAGTTTTACCCCACCCGCCGTATTCACCAGACTTAGCCCCTTCTGATTATCATCTGTTCCGGTCGATGGCACATGGTCTGTCTGAGCAGCGCTTCACATCATATGAAGACACCAAAAATTGGGTAGATTTGTGGATAGCGTCAAAAGATGAAGAGTTTTTTCGACGGGGTATCCGAATGTTGCCAGAGAGATGGGGAAAAGTAGTGGCAAATGATGGAAAATACTTTGAATAAAACGTAATGTACTTTTCCTTTACAATAAATTACTAATTTTTTATAAAAAACCGCGGAAACTTATTTGTACACCTAATAATTCGATTCGAAATTAGGCCTAGATGATTGTGCGAAAAAATTTAATTAGTAGATTGAAAATTTCAAAAGTTTTTAACAATTAAATACGGTTAAAATGAAGTGTTTAGATTTTTACTTATAATTAATGACCAAGAGCGCCAAAAATTATTCGATAAATGTCTGAAGGTGTAACCATGAACAGAGTGCCTCGCCGATTACTTCGAATTTCGTTCCATTCGTTCACGCATGAACTAAGTGGGTCCGATTTACGTCTAGAATATTACATAAGATTAGAAGGTGTCATTTCAGAGTAGGAATCGACAGGGGTGAAATGAATTGGCTAAGGATTGCAAAACTGGTTCTGTACTGGTTAAATGTTTGAATTTCATAAATAAATATTGTTATAGTTATTATGGGATATTGGATATTTACAAGGCTAATGAGCCGCCAAGGAGTGAAGTTGATATTATTTTTGACATTTATTGTATTTATGTGTGTTTCTCAAATATTGGTCGGTGATTTACCAGTCTTATGTAAGCGTGAATAACCGCTGACGAATTCGTCGTTGAAGTTGATATCTTTATTGACACTTATTGTATTTATGCCAGTTTTTCAAATATTGGTCGGTGATTTATCAATCTTATGGAAGTGTGAATAACCACTGACGAATTAGTCCATATGTGTAGAAAGGGAACGAGTTTTCATTATTACGTTCCGAAGCTCTGTAGCGAAAACCTCGCAGTACTGAGAATAAAGGTTTTGCTCATAAAAGTAGTTTTATTACAACCAAGTTGTAACAATATCGTAGACTGTTAAACTATAAGAGAATACCCCACCAGGGCTCTTACGAATTACGTACGAATTCAAAACAATAGAATAACTTGAAGCACGCTCATACAAGAAAATATCAAAAAACAAAACGAATATGCTCAATAAAATTTGGCTGAATCTGATTATGAAGATTTTATATACTGGCTCAACAAACATTCCGAAACACTGTGGGTTTCAAGGAATAACATAGGTTGAACCATAACAAATAACTCGCCTGATGATCTGACCAAAGCAGACATCCTTCACCGTCTATAATCGAGTGTTTGAACTTCACGTCCGAGACAAATCAAGACAGAAGAATTAAAACCTTGTTTATCCAGACATGTACAACTCCCACGCAAGCTTGACTTCAATAAACTTTAAAAGCCGCTTTCACTGCGTTGCGGAGATGATATTATTGAAGTCTACGTCCGTCTGTGTGTTCATTCGGGTCTTCTAGTGCTAAGCTAATTTACCTAAGTTATTATACTGGGGAAATTATACGTATTATCTGGATACTTGTTATTTATTTGCCAGTCATTAAGGAGCGGAGTTCCTCGTTTTTCCTTCATTAAGGCCTGTTTGTACGTTTAATCATATTCATTCATCTGGTTCCAGATGTCGGTAGCTGTTTCTCACACGTCTGGTCGTTATTAATATTCCTAGACGAGTGAATGTGAAAAAAAATTTAATCAGTTAATCTGATAAGTTTTTCTATTCTTCCAATCGTACAGGATGGATCGAATTGGTGCTATCTGGCATACAATTTTTGAAATCGTAAGAGATAATATGAATGGCACATTCTGACTCTTTCTTCTGAAGAAACTCTTATTCACACCAACTGCGTTCCTCTATCCTTTATTGCTATAACAACATCGTTCATTATTTTTATTTGGGTTACTATGTCGCTTGGCAACCGAACGCAGGGAGCGCGGGTACCTTTAATGAACTGAAAAAACCTAAAAAATGAACCGAAATGAATTGGATGTCTTATTGAAGTCATAGCTATAATTGGATAAAATTAATCAATATCCCAACTTATTCACGTGCAGTAGAGAAAAAACCACAACATTCGATAACAATCAATTGATGTTTAAGACGATCTGGTTCGCCATCATAAATAATTCATTGAAAGAAACAAAGAGTGGATATGTTAATTCAGATTCGCACCAAGTGTTCAAAGGAATCTCTAATTGCCGACTTTATATGTATTTATCGTGTTTTCAATGGATTAGAGCGATGTTTTTTCAAATACCGAAAGGGAATTTTGATGTGGTATTTATTAATTGTTCGAAGAGAACAGATCATATCTATTAATGGAACGACAGAGAGTGCTCTTAATCGTTATTCTTGATCTAAGCACAATTAATTCGAGTTTCCATCCAGATTTTTTTTCATCCCATAGTTATCGTTAGATAATAATAAACTTAGGTTGCCTCAAGTATGAATAGCGAAATTTTCTGAAATGAACTGTTAATTTTGTGTTATGTAACACTTGCTTGCAAAAATCGACGGATGAGTGAAATTGGTGAAATGATTAGCAATGACCTTAGATTTTTTTTTCAGTTTTGTTCGAATCACAAGATATCTCCTTTTGCAGAACCATCAAGAAAGGATCAAACACCTAATTTACCACAACGTATGTTGTACAAACTGTTTGATCCCACTTCTACCTAAATAATCGAAAAATGCAGGAATTAAGAAGAAATAAGAGCTCCCACAATATGGGATGCATTCTTATCTTATTATTCGGTATAAAACAAAAATTTAAAACAGTGTATATCCTAAGAATATACCAATTATCCTCTTTTCTCCTTGCAATCTTCTCCAATTCGAATTCTTTAAATTTCCTTTACTTATTTTCTTTGTAAAACTTATTCTGGTGAGTTAGACTTATATCGTATATTATTTTTCATATTGGTAATAATCTTATTTTCGAATAGACCGTTACTCAATCGATTAATCTCATTTTTCAATATGTAAACATATCATTGATGAGAAAATGTCAAACAATACTTACTTCAAAAGGGTTGATTTATCTCTTTTTTTTTGAGACTTACGGAAGTTAGCAACTGGCATATGAACTCACCTGGAACAAAAAAGTTTTTTTAGAGAAAACCATTAGTACACGCCCTGACGTATGACAGTTTTCCATAAAACTCATAATAAAAATTTTGTAATAACTGACGTGAAGTCAATAATACTCTTAGTGAATTTTTGGTAATTCAATGCTCCTGAAAATATGAATTTTTTCTTGATCTATTTCCACTATTTATCATTTTAGATGTTAATCTAACCAAAGGTTTGGTAGAGAACTTCTATTGTTTTCAAGATTTTTCAATTTTCAAGAAGGGGTGAACTACTAACTACGATGCGATCTTAGGTCAACCAATTTTCATAAACGAAGCTTCAGAATCAATTCTCGAAATGCGAGGCATGTTTTTTAAGTAAGTACCGTTTTGAAATTAAAAAAGACGTGTAAAGATATCGCAATAATTTAACTTTCACATGAAAGCCTGTATCTTAATCTATTTTTCAACATAATTTCCGTGAATATTGACGAACTTGTCATAACGTGGCACCAGTTTTTGGATACCCTCCTGATAAAATTCTGCCGCCTGACTTTTTAACCACTGTGTCACAAATGTTTTAACTTCATTATCGTCTTCCAGACGCGGACCACCCAGGTGTTTCTTCAAGTGCAGGAACGAATGGTAGTCGCTGGGTGCTAGATCAGGGCTTTTCGTCCACTCTCTGCACCAAATCTTCATTAACGACCGAAGGACTCCCACTCCGTTCTTCATCATGCACATTTGGGAGGCCATCTTTAAATGCTCTCACCCATTTCCTTACCATTCCATCACTCATAATGTTTTGTCCGTGAACTTCACGGATCTCACGATGAATATGGATCGGTTTTAAGCCTTTAGCACTAAGAAATCGTATAACAGCCCGTACTTCACAATCAGCGGGACTCACGATTGTCGAAAACATCTTAAACACTCAGTAAACAACGTATACAATCAGACTGTAATGGCGACAGTGCGTATAAAAGAGATGTAGGTAACCAGCGCTCACCATTCAGAATGTTTTTTTGGGGAAGCTCTGTCTCATATACTACTGGAAATATTTAAAGGATTAAAACATAATATTTTTTTTGAATTCGATCTAATGAAACAAAGGAATGGCTGGATGGATTAATTCGGCTCTTCGTCTAGTTTTTGTGGTTGTATTGAAGAGTGAGAGGCACATATAATAATATCGGGTTCCTCAGTATCTTTGATCCAGTGCTTGATTATCCAAAAACCCACTGACAATTTTTTTTTGTTGCTTTTCTAAATTCGTTCTACAGATGGAATTTTTTTTTTTTTGAGTAGCAGTGTCCAGGCTTCGAAGAATATTAATTCAAATTTCTGCAACCCATGTTTAATTTTCGGTTGCTAAAATATCGTGAATCAAAGATAAAAGGATCCTTTTCCATCTAAAGACCGATATCTCAGCGGGAAATTGGCGTATCGAGATCTATAATGGAAGCAGCTGAAACTGAATAAACAGTGTATCCGATCCTATTTGTGATAAGGCAAAAAAAATTCCATTCTCGTAGATAAAAAAAATATAAAATGTTGTGAGAATTTGGAGACACTTGGAGGAAAATTTTATATAATAGAATTAGGTAATCGTATATGGAACTGGTGGCATTTGGGAAATAAATAAAAATATTCCCTAACAATTTTCATAGCTTTGTAATTATTTTTTAGATAAGAATTGTTTTAACAAGTCGTTGTGTTCTTGAAAGAGGTCATTCCTTCGTTTCCTTCCTAAATTTTCAATAAATTTTGAGTGGTTAAAAAATAAAGATACAATCACTAAATAACAAAAATAAATATATAGTATATAAATACGAAATATCGTATATATAAATAATATAAAATAATTATCTTACATACTTTGATCAACAACTATGCAATTGTTCTATTCATCTATTGCAAATGATCCTTCCTCTTCTTTGAGATAACAAAAATTTTGAGAAGCTATTATAACGAATTGATTAAAAATTCATACTCCCACAACATCAAATATACTCAAAAACAGCTATGCGAATATCCTAGTCACCAAATATATAACTTAATTGCCAATTAGAACTACTGAAAATTTGAATCACCGATGATTTGAATTTACCGCTTCTTCTGTTGTACCTTGTACATCTCTAGATCAGGAACCGTAAGAACAGTAACGAACAGTTCCGAAATCAAGTGTCCCGACCACACGAACGACAAGGAACTCCTGTTCCGTCCCAGACGAACGGGTGGGAACCACAAATTACCAAAAATTACAGTTCCGAACTGCCACGCGAACAAACCTAATTTATATTACATTCGCACAAGCGCCCTGCACCGCCTAAACGAAACAGCACACGCAGGCACGGTAGAAAGAGTGTGGGATATTATTCCCTCTCCAACTCCTCGATCTTACGCTTTTTCGATGACAATCACGTGACCCTGACGCGAGTTTGGATGTTTTTACCCATACAAGAGAGTGCTCAGCGCCGCTAAAGAAGTTTTCACTTCAAAAAATTCCAACTTCAGCACTTTGTATCTCGAAATCGGAACGTTTGCGACGTTCGAACGTTCAATTTAGGGAAACCTTGTGTATACTTATTTTCAAGTTCCATTTTACAAATTGAATCATAGATAATAATGAAAAAAATTAATGGTTCAATTCAGAAGAACTCACAAGTTATTCGAGATCATCGAGACAAAATGAAGAGGAGACTACTGAAATTATGTACTAATAAGGCGGAACTGATTCCATTTTTGTCGACTCATGTCATCTCTTCACTATTCTACCTCGATGTTCGAGATAAACTCATTCAAATGCTATTCCATTTGACGAACCCCATCGAACTTATAAGAAACGTCATTCCACATGTGTCGGAGACCGTTTGAAAGATTACAACCTTCAGGCAACTATTCGCCAATGGCTGATCTTAAAGATAGCCATCAAATTTGCATCCTAAAACGCGGCGAGCACGTAAACAAAGCGATAAAAAGCGTCAGTTTACGTTCTTTCATCAGTTCCGTTCTTTCAGCGAGTGACGCCATTTTTCGAAGAGCATAGAAACCGCAACCACTACCATCAGTTCTTGTCAGCCCGGTATCCCTGGAATGTCGATATTGACCTCCCCCTCGCCGAAAAACGATCGTGGGTAAAATTTCGGCGATCAATTTAAATAAATCGCGCTAATCCGGACAGACAACGGCGTTAAAAAGTCGACATCATCTCGTGGGATACGAAACCCTAGCGCGGAATGCGGTCAGAAGATGTGGTTGTGGGGTTCCGACACTGAAAAATAATGGAATGGAATGACAAACCGTTTTCGAGGCCACGAGGCGCCATGTGCAGCCTTCTGAATCGACCGACATGACATCACTGTCTCGCGATTTTTTTTCAACGGAATATCGATTGAATCGGTGATTGAATGATTGTTTGGGCTATTAACATCATCTATTGTGGATGTAATGATTTCCGACGTTTTGATAGACATCTTCTATCTTTATCAAGGAGAAAAGTAAGAAACCTTTTGAAAATTATCAATTTTCAAAAAGTCAATTGACAGAAGTCATGAAAGAAAATGAACGATGTTATATACTCATCTGTGATATGATGATCTTTTTAAGTTGGATCGAACTATCGGCGTCCAAACTTCTGGCAGATCTATAGATGGAGCACTTATGGAATCAGGTGTTATTTTCGTAAATGCTGCTTCTTTGATTTTTCTTCTTGCAAGTTTTTCTTCTTTTGATATTATTGATGCTTCATCCCACTTTATACGATGATTGTCATCTACAGCATGTTGGATCAACCTGGATTTGTCGCTGTCTAGTACTCGTAGAAGCTTCTGATGTTCTTTTATTCGTACATTCAGAGGGTGTTTAGTTTCTCCGATGTTTCATTATTTCTATGAAGTGTTTCGTATTTCTTATCATCGATGTTGAATTACTTTTTAAAGGCGATATAATTTTTAGCAGAAATTTAGCCAATTGGTGGCATGCTGAATTTCTTGAACTCACAGTTGGTCTTAAAGGAATATCTGCTTTGTGTATTTTTTTATTTTATTTTTTTACCAAAAATACACAAAGCAAATATTCCTCTAAGACCAATTGTGAGTTCAAGAAATTCAGCATGCCACCAATTGGCTAAATTTCTGCTAAAAATTATATCACCATTAAAAAGTAATTCAACATCGATGATAAGAAACACGAAACAGTTCATAGAAATAATGAAACATCAAGAAATCATGGAAGAAGACGTTATGGTCAGCTTCGACATTACCAGTTTATTCACTAATATTCCGACAGATAAAACACTTATCATAGTTAGGAAAAAGCTTGAAGAAGATCGAACCCTTAGTGAAAGAACTACACTAAGCGTGAATGCAATTATGGAAATGCTTTCTATTTGTATTGAAACAACATATTTCCAATTTGAAGACATCTTTTATCAAAAAGAATTCGGAATGGCCATGGGTTCACTACTATCACCAATTTTAGCTGATTTATATATGGAAATTTTCGAACAGAAGGCATTAGAAAAATATGTACTTAAACCCAAACTGTGGAAAAGATATGTAGATGATACTTTCATTTTTTGGCAACATGGAAGGGACACTATAGATGGATTCCTTCAATATCTAAACAATCAAGAGGAATCAATTAAATTCACAATTGAAATCGAGAAAGATAGACAACTTCCATTCTTAGATGTGATCGTTCATAAACAAAATGGAATCCCAAGAACCACTGTGTATAAAAAGCCAACGAACACAGGACAGTATCTACATTTCGATTCAAACCACCAACTAAACACTAAATTGGGAGTAGCAAAATGTTTATTTGATAGAGCAATAAATATTTGTTGCACTGAAGAAGAGCAAAATGAAGAAATAAATAACATCTCGAAAACTCTCAGAAGCAATGGCTACCCCAAAAAGATATTAGAAAAAGCTAGACGAACAAGAGAAAGGCAACCTGAACCAACAGATATAAATCAGACCATTAAAACCGTAATTCCTTATGTAAAAGGTTTGTCGGAGAAAATGAGAAGAATTGGAAATAGATACAACATAACGACTGCATTCAAAACTCAAGACACTATCAGAGCTAAACTTACAAAAGTTAAGCCTAATAATGAGACATAAAAGACAAAGAACTGCACATATGAATTACCTTGCGAGTGCGGAAGATCTTACATCGGAGAAACTAAACGCCCTCTGAATGTACGAATAAAAGAACATCACAAGCTTCTACGAGTACTAGACAGCGACAAATCCAGGTTGGTCCAACATGCTGTAGATGAGAATAATTGTATAAAGTGGGATGAAGCATCAATAATATCCGAAGAAGAAAAACTTGCAAGAAGAAAAATCAAAGAAGCAGCATTTATGAAAATAACAGCTGATTCCATAAGTGCTCCATCTATAGATCTGCCAGAAGTTTGGACGCAGATAGTTCGATCCAACTTAAAAAGATTACAGATGAGTATATAACATCGTTCATTTTCTTTCATGACTTCTGACAATATTGACTTTTTGAAAATTGATAATTTTCAAAAGGTTTTTTACTTTTCCTCCTTGATAAAGATAGAAGATGTCTATCGAAACGTCGGAAATCATTACATCCACAATAGATGATGGTAATAGCCCAAACAATCATTAAACACGAGCTCGTCATCGAATCGATGATTGCTGTATTGTAAATATCAAGCGATCATTGTGTCATTGAATACTTTCATCGAATATACAGGGTAAGTATTTAACTACTACCCTAATTTCAACAAGTTCTTGAAGCGATAAGGAACACAGTTTTTCTCTACCACTTTCTTCAAAGTTGCCTCTTTGCACATAAGCGTTTAAAAGTTTCAAATTGGGCTATGCCTCCAAGGGATACCTGTTGAGATGTCACCAAATACTCAGCATTTGCTTCTCACTAGAAATGGATAGTTAATTTTTTTTAATTTGGGATGAAATATCAAGTTTTGCATATTGAAGACTTATAACTGATCAAATAACAAAGAAAATAGTAAGTATTCATTTACAGGCTTTCATGTAAGTATTAAATTATTGCGATATCTTTACACGTCTTTTTTTAATTCCAAAACGGTACTTACTTAAAAAAAATGCCTAGTAGATACAGATATTCTCCTCTTGATGGTTTTCTAGACAAGGGCATTTGAGTTTCTTACAGAACTGAAAGAAATCTGTGGGTAGTTATCTACAATTTGTGATGAACTTACGTTCGTTCATTGTGGCCGTTGTAAGACTTTAGAACACGCGTGTAAAAGCTCTTACTAACGTCACGTTAGTGCTTTTCTATGTTCTTTTTGGGGTCTTCGTGTATGATTTCGAAACAAAATAAACTTCATTAACAAGCAATACGTGACACGTGCAGCATACCAATCTTTATCGAAAGATACGAGCGATTGAAAGATATTTTCCAGGCTGGATATTGGATTCCAGAAAACTTGCTTGAGCGAGATCCCAGTTCTCGAGTCGCCAATCGTGCATAGCTCCCGGAGATATTGGAGTTTGAATAACGACAGTCTGGTTTTTTTGCTCGTTCCCGTTGTCTATTGTATTGTAATACGTTGGGATTTATTGGCGCGAACTGCATGCAGGAAATGAAAATTGCCGTAGTCGATTCTAGAGACGGAACGACGTAACGAACTGGGGATGATACTAATTTACTCCGCTTGCCTCGAAATGAAAGAGGAACAAGTTTTTCTTTTTGCAGTGGAGCTCGAAGTTTTCGAGAAGGTAGCTTGAATGCTGTAGGGAACAGTTTTGAACAAAGCAGGGGCAGAGAAACTCTTTTCTTGCAAAATTATGCTGCCTCTCTATTGTCTTGGAAAACAATGGGTTCGAGGTTGTATTCGATAATTTTGGATCTATTCCTCCAGTTTTCAGGAATCCGATTAGGGATTTATGAGTGGGGAAGAATATTTATAGTTTTGTAATATCGGGAAATTGCGCTACTTCAATGAATTTTCGGAAAATTGCTGACTATCAAGACGACTCGAGATACGAGTATAACTCCCGGTTTCACAATGTCTGGTTACCAAAAGTTAACCCAAGGGTTAAGCTAAAACCACCGAAAAGTGTTTCACAGTTGTCGGTTACACATTTACCAATAGTTAACCAGTAGTATTTTTGACCACTGGATAATTCGATGGTTAAGAGCTGACCTGCTGACTATAATCCCTTAACCTCACTTTTTACTGTATGTCAGTGTTAGTTTACTGTAGCATGACTCTCGAATATATTGGCAAACTTTAATAAAATAAGAGTTATGCTTTGATATCATGATGGATTTGTATGATGTCAACGCCTTCAGTGATGAGGAGGAAGGTCTACGGCGGCCAAAAGTTACCAGACCAAGAACAAACTTTTTCGAAGAAATTAAAAGGGATTTTTCGATCGCTTTCGACTCACTCCCAGAACAGCACAAAACGTGATTGATGAAATAAGTGATCAGATTGAACATAATACAGGAAGGTAAATCTTGAAATAACAGTAGGTGTTGCGATATTCTCGCAACAAAGGACCGTTCTCGGAATTTGGCGGAGCGGCCGTTACTTCCAAGAACGCCTTCTGTGGGACGGAATTTTGGAAATCCCTAAACTCAGCTACCTGAACCTTTGTATACGTCCGAACTCTTTTAGTAATTCAAATTCATTCTGTCTGCACCTCTCAAGGTGGTAAGTACTCCTACAAGTAAATTCATTCTCTCTCAAGACGCTCTCGTGCACACTTCAAGTAAACTCTCTTTTATCAATTTACTTTTCACGAGTCCATAACGGCACTCAGAACTACAAGTTCCTCTAAAGATCTCTCAAAATAATCTGTTTTCGGGTCAGTTAGCTACCCTAGTTCATGTGTATGTGAATTACTCAGTTGAAATTCTCTACGTAAAGGAAAAAGGTTGTGAATTGTGAATCTGTGAAGCAATTACATATCGCCAAGGCACAACTCATCAGTGGAAGTTTGTGAAGCTTTATCCAAAGTGCCTGCACCTTATTCTGAGAAATCTACCCTCGACGATTGAAGCAGAGCTGTGGTGAACTCCAAACAACAAATAAGGTCAGATCTCTTTATCATTTTATATTACCAGAAGTGCCTAGATTGAGCAAAGAGGTTCAAATCCTTGGTTATTATAGACACCTAAAAACTCTTTCTGTAAGTGAAATCTCAAGTGCCGAACATTGTGTACCTATTCTTATCTGTGAATACATAATTCTATTGTAACTACAAACTTGTTTTTATTCACCTTGCAAACATCTTTTCTACCAAAGATAATTTTTGGATCTACTGTTTTAGTATAACCAGCGACTCAGGAAGTCCGCTGCCCTTCATTAAGCGGGTGATTATTATTATTTCTAATTTTGTACCCGCACAGTAGGTTTAGCTTCATTATTAAATACTGTTATTTTTTCAGAAATGATGTCTGTCTCCAAGTAATCAGGTGATGCTGACTTTAAATTTTTACGCCAATGGCTCATTTTTAAGGACATCTGCTGACATGTCAGGTGTCAGCAAAGCAACTGCTAGCAGAGTTAGCTTGGCCTTAGCATCTCTAGCCCCACGCTATATAAAAATGCCCAAAGATGCAGAAATACCTTCGATTAGACAGGCATTCTACAACATAGCTAAATTTCCAAGATGTATTGGTGCCATTGGCGGTACCCACATAAAACTTCAGTCACCAGGGGGTAATAATGCTGAAATATTAAGGAACAGAAAGCAATACTTCTCGATCAATGTGCAAACTGTCGCAGACCTAAATTTGAAAATTAGGAATATTGTCGCAAGGTGGCCTGGATCATTTCACGACTCCCATATATTCAGAAATTCCTCATTGTACCAATTGACTAATTGTTAATTAGTCATGCCTCGAATACAGAGAAGATATTGTCGAAAGGAAAAATTGAAAGCTTCCTGAAAGAAATAAAATTTTGTTGTATTATACGTTGAGAATTAGAAGAATTTTTAACCCTACTATAGAACCTACTAGGCGCTCAATTATCAATTAACCTCAAGAAAATTAATCTGAATTATTTAGAATCATTAAGGATGCATAAACTTGTGAATAACATCGAAATAAACGAATATACAAGGTGAGTATTTCACCACTATAGATTCTTGACGTCAAAATAAACATTTTCTTCCTATAACATTTTTCCAAATTTGTCTCCGTTCAAAATATATAGGGTGTTGAAATTTCATGAAGAAAATTGCATTTTTACCTGTAATATTCAAACGACAAAATCAATTGAAATGATCTCTTGTAGAAGGTTTTTGATAACACTCGTGCATATTTTGGCATCAATAGATTTATTCCATTTCTTGTGGGTTTCTCACTACTACTCTGCCGATTGGTTAAATTGCATGAAAAACAAATATCGCCAGAACTAAAGGTCCGCATCTTGTACTTCCTGGAATCATTAGTCTCATCATTCTTCATCTTTTCTCCTAAATTGGACCATTCTTGAGATATTTGATGTTGAAAGGAATTGAATCGATATAATTTTCTCCAAATTTTCTGATTTTCCCAAATCCAACTCTGTGCTGAAATGATTCAATAATCGGATTTGTTCAATGTTGCCATATTTTATGTCTTTATTAAGTATTTGTACAAAGGGTTGGGGAAATCTCTCCAGTCTATGGTTCCACCACTAAATACTATAGATGAAATTAACCACTGAACAATTTTTGTCTTATATTCACTACAAAATCTAAATTGCCATTTGCTGTATTCATTATTAATGATGTCTAGTACTTTGTTTGATATCCAATCCAGAGTAATATTCCATAATAAATAGAGAAAAAGTTTTCCATTACTCACATAGGTACTTCGGTATATTGTCGTAATAAGCGTTGAAATAGTTAATGTATTTTCTGTCAGGACCTGTTAAATTGAAGACTTGTCTTTATGAAAAGCTGGTTCTTCATTGCTTCAGACTTTCAGGGTTCATCAAATTATATCTATTCTAACATAGGAATGCTTCAAATTAAGCTCATATGAGTTTTAAAAACTTCGAACCCAGTCTCTTAGATTTGTTTTGTACCTTCATAGAAGTTTTTTCACATCTTTATTTCATACACCGATTCAACCTTGCTCACAAACTTAGGAGATAATAGAATTTGACTGAGTTTTATTTCCGAATGTTTGTTATGATGCATGGTTAATTAAAATTCAATCAATATTGAAACTGGAAGCTATAAGCTCATAAAAAAGAAAGATAAAAATAGAAGGCATTTTCTGACCATAATCATTTCATACCGAATTGAATAATTTCAAACTATAGAAAGTATCCTTACAATATTTTCCACATTTTTTTAAAGAAAGCTATAAATAATTGTTGACAGTTTCAAACAGAATCAAAACAACAAGGAACCACAGAACACTATTTTAATGGGAACTACCCACCACAGAGATGTTATAATACTTTAATGTGATAATAATTCTCTCTAGTAATTCTGAGGAAAATTATAACTAAAGATCAATAATGCTTACAGATATTATCTTTCATTTAAAAAAACTAATTAATTATTAATTTTTTCTCTCTTGGGGTTCGGTAATGAATTAATATTCTATGGTAAGGTATTAAAATTTGACATAATCTGTGAATAACCATTATTCAATATCTATGTTTTTGTTTACGTAAATAAAACAGATACTCTGATTATAAAAACCAAAAACTTACGCATGTTCAGTAATCAGTAATTATAGTCTAAACAGAATAGATTCATACCAATGATTTAACAAAAATTTTTTTATTAAAGAACACCTAGTTGATTTTTTAGAAATTTAGATGATCTAACTCAATTTCTTCAAGCAAGTATAATTGCACACCTAAATCTAGGAATACTTGTAATCTATCCAAGTAAATTATAATTGGGATTCAGTACATAAAATCATCATCAAGCAAAGTAACATCTCTTTAAAATAATTATTCGGAGTGACATCATTCATTGTTGTTGAAGATTTCGAAAAAGATTTTCATAATTTTAACAGAATGATATCAAGAGACCTCATAGACCTGTTCACTGGTCTCTGTCAAGGAGAAGAAACTTCAGAAATATCAGTGTTTAGAAAATCATAGATGATTTTTTCTGGCTTTGAGTGAAAAAAAAGCACAGTGACAACCTCTTGCCTTGGAAGTTTTCATATAAATGATGGTTTTCATGATTTGGAAATTTTAAGAAGAAAATTACCAATGTATGATGATAACATCCAATAATTCTGAGGTTTTTTTGGAATTTTTCATTAGAAAAGGATGATTTATAATTTTGAAGTAGAAAGAAATTATGGTAGAACAACAAAAATCTATATTTATGGTGTTGAATTTTTTTTACCTGAAAATTAGTATTTCGTATCTTCCTTCTGGATAGGGACCTCATCGGATGAAACATAAGTGAGTGAATCATTTTGTAGAGGAAAATAATGTTTTTAAACAATTCAGATTCATTAGTGGATGCTATGGAAGGTATTTTTCATTGAAACTAAACTGGACTACAGAGGAGTATTTGCCCAATGTGAAAACTTAAAATTCTTATAACTTTTTAGCGCAGCTGAATATAGAAAAACCGTAATGGAAAAAGTGTTTATTTTGATCTCAATAACCTCAATAAGAATTAAGGCAGTGGTCAAAGATTCACCCTGTAGTATATGATCGATTTCAAATTATTCAATGCCTTTCTGTAATAAAAAATTGGGGTAGTTTTCATGGAATATGTTCATCTTTCGAAAAACCCAAATATAACCTTTTCCAGACGTGGAGCAGAACTGTAACGATCTGTCAATACAGAGTGTAACAATACCATATGCAACATTAATTATTATCGAGTATAAGTATTTACCCCGTATAATTAGTGATGGTACAACAGTATTTGATGTCATTTTATTAATTGTATTTACAATATAAAAAAATTCGGCAAAGTTTCCGGCAGTGCCCTATTTCAAGCCTGTAAAAAACATCATGCAAAATATAACTACAATAAAAGGAAACAAACAATTTATAAGTACCATAAACTGTAAAAGACTCTGTTGAATAGAGATTTAATTCTTATATTACCTTCGAAAATAATTTATTTCAAGACTTTTTCAACTCATTCCGTTGAATGTTATTGGGTTTATGAAGTCAATTAATTTTAGAGGTGTTACATCAAATTTGATATCTTTTTTCTGTCTTTGATGATATAATCATTTCTGACTGTTCAAAAAATTGGTCTACAGGGTGTTTCAAAATGAAGTGACACCCTCTCTAGGATAGATAGAAAACTGAAAAATAATTGGGGTTTGCTCAGTAAAAAATTTTCATAACGCCATCCGTTTTCAAGATACAGGGCCTTGAAGGGAGCTTGCAAAACTGAAAGTGAGGATAATTTTCGAAGAATCATGGAGATGAGGTCAGATGAATGGGGAGTTGCTTTTTACTATATCCCTTATAAGGGATTGAGTTCATGATGATCTATAGAATTCGCATACTCAGCGTTATCAACAACTTTTTCCCCTTTTCTTGCCTTGAGTGCACTGACGGAGCTGCCGAAGTGCTCTTATCCAACATGAGCTCCTCTATCGCTTACGATGCACGAAGTTCGAGTGAAAGAAGGGGACTAGTCGATATCAATAACTATAAATGAAAAAGTTTCAACAGAACTGATGTGAAAAAGGCATATTTTGGCACTCATGTTCTTCGCACAGATCCACGTTACTGAGAATTTTTTTAGAAATTTATTATATTTGTTACGTACGGGAATCAAAAGAAGTTATTCTGTGCCATGTTAGGACTATACGGTGGATGACTCATCAAATCGATGTTTTGAGTGTGAGAACTTGCATTATCGTGGTGAAGGGTGATCCGTCTTCGGCAGTTGGTTTTCCCATTTTCTTGGAATACAACTGGTAAACAAATGTTTGTTTACTTTTCAGTATCGACTGTTCTGCCTTGTTCTAGTGATACGATTGCGACATGTCCAGTTTTTCCGAAAAAACAGGCGACACTAGGGTTGTCCAATGCTGAAATATTGAAGGCAACCCTTGTACAACTTCTCTACATGTAACTGTTCTGAAATCTGGGGAAATTCTCAATACAAGTTTCTTCTATACACTTCTTAAAAGATAGAGAGTATTGAAATTTCTTTAAAAAAAATTGTGTTTGCTTATATCTCTGCAATGAATAATCCGACATAATTCAAATTCTGCAGAAAGTTTTAAACGAATGGAACACACGATTCAGATCGAACACTCTATGTTCTTAGGTTTTTGAGTTAATGCATCACCAAATCTCAAAACCATCATAACTATAGAATAGGAAGTTACGAAACACCTCCTCATACTTTCCGTATGCTTGAATATTTAATTAGAATTAATTCCTCCACACTCATCTTCCTGAAATGCACTGTTTTCAAGATATTCTATGTTGAATGATCTGAAATTTGTAAAAACTTGAGAATATTGTATTTTCCTGGATCCGACTTTAACCGGAAAAAATCACTGAGTCCAAATGATTTCATGTTTCCACAGCTCATCGCTCTACCGAATGATAAAGAGTATATGGCAGGCAGGATATACTCAAGTTTGACCTGGAAAGTCAAACACAATCTATTGAGACATTTGGCAAAACGTAGCCCTCTTCTACTAGAAAAAGCGCCCAATGAAGTAGTTCAAAAGAAACTGGATTTTTGTGTTTAAACCGCATTTATCCTCTTTATTCCTCCAAAATGCCCTCTTGGAAATGATGGTTTGATAGCAACACTGAAGTCAAGCGTATAGTGAATTCCCTTGTTCTTTCCCCTCGAGCATCGTATCGAAGAAACATTCTCCTTGTCCGGATTTTCGGGACTCTCGAATCTGCTTTTCATTCACAACTTCCAGGATAATGGACGAATTAATATGCAAGCTCGGTTCATCCCCTACGAACTGAAGTGCATTAGCACGAGGAGAATTAAACGTAGATTTCATGCATAGTACCGCGTTCGGTCTCTAATAGTTGATTCTGTTCGATTTTCAAGCCCCCATTCTATTCAGGACTCGTGCAAAAACAAACTTTTATTGCCGGGGTATTCAGGAATATTGAATCGAAATTTATGTTTTCATGATATGCTGTTTCCCGTTTGAGTTATTTTTTATTGGGAAACTTTCTCTATTCCGACAGTTATAACTTTAGTCCATAACTTTTCCTAGCTGGAGAAATTGCAGTTAACTTTAAATCTCATAGTTGAGAGAAACACCAATAGATGGCGTCAGCGTCAATTCTCTATCTATCTTATCTATAATTATTTGTATTATTCGTTTTATATTTTGTACTCCTCTCTTCCTTATTATGAGATTTTGTAATGTTAATATGATGATTTGTGTATTATGTATAATTTGGGATGAGTTTTTTGTTGTCTCTGTTCTAAATTAACCTTCTATGGTTGAATTTTGTGACGTCCCAGAAACTAACCATTATTCATTCTCTTTCGTCGTCAGCTGTTGAAGCAACATAACCTAACTGGGGTTATGTGGTATGTAAATATATAACGTTTAAAATATATTTATCTAGTGTTTTTGTGTGTACTTGCAAGTAAACCAGCGCAGGCCTTAAAATAATACAGTCCACTATATCGTCATTTTTCCATGGTCCTTCGAGCCGGATTCGGCGTATTCTGGTTTGAGTAAAATCTAGTGACCTTTCTGTTTCCGAGTATTGGAAACCAAGAAAGTGCTAGAAATCTAGTGACATTTTACCATGGTCCTACGTGCCGCATTCGGCGTATTCTGGTTTAAGTAAAATCTAGTGACCTTTCTGTTTCCGAGTATTGCAAACCAAGAAAGTGCTAGAAATCTAGTGACCTTTCTGTTCTTGAGTATTGGAAACCAAGAAAGTGCTAGAAAAACTGGTGACCTTTTCTGTTCCTGTTTTAAAGAAGACATCATAGGAAACCAAGAAAGTGCCAGAGGAAGCAAGTACACCTTTCAAGTTAAAGAAAACTAGTGACCTTTCTGTCTCCGAGTGTTGGAAACCAAGAAAGTGCTAGAAAAATCACGTTTGAAGTCTCCAGAAGAATTCCTGTTACCTGTCCTCGTGTGTGAGAACAAGCCATTTGTTGAAAATCAAGAAAGAGCCACAGGAATCCATTTGTAAAGTATCCTTTTATACCTGCCAATTCTATTTGAGTCAACAAATTTAATTATTATTAAGTAAGTACTTAGCATATTTTGTTAATTATGGATAGAACACTCATGAGAAAACGTGCCAGTTTAAGAGGTAGATTCACAATCATTTCGAAAAAAAATTAGAACCCTTCATTGGGAAATTCGGGATGGATTCATCTTCTTTGAGCGAAGAAGATTTAATTGTTGTTAGAGGTTTCAAAGAAAAGTTGTCATTAATTGATGATAGTTTTAATGAAGTTCAATCACAGATTGAAGAATCCTGTGAGGACTGTCAATTTGAGACACAAATGAATGAGAGGGAAGAGTTTTTGACCATATGAATAGGTGTCAGAGCAAAATCATGTTAATCTTAAATAAGAGAAATGTTTCGAATAATGATGTCAAGTCTGAGGTAGAGTCAAGGGTGCAATTACCAGTCATAGACTTACCTAAGTTCAATGGAACATATGAAGGATGGTTGAGTTTTAAAGATATTTTCCATTCTCTCGTTCATTCAAATAAATCTATTAGTGAGATACAAAAGTATCATTATTTGCGGGCCAGTTTAAATAGTGCCACTTCAAGAATGATAGAGTCCCTTGAATTTTCATCAGAAAATTATACTATTGCGTGGGACTTACTGTGTAAAGTTATTGATCAATAACCATATAAAATGCTTATTTAATTTGAGTCCCTTGAAAAGAGAATGTTCGAAGACACTACGCAGTCTCATAGATTCTCTCTTCAAACATTTGAGAACATTAAGCAATCTTGGTTTGAATGTGGATTCTTGGGATCCCTTATTAATTTATTTGGTTACTACTAAACTCGATAAAGTTTCAGCATGTGAATGGGAAAAGGTGAAAGCCAATTTAGACCTGCCCACCCTTAAGGAACTCACAACCTTTTTGAAGAATAGAGCTGATTTGCTGGAATCATTAGAACAAAATCATGAAGTCGACCAAGATAAAGTTAAAAGGGAATTTAAGGGAAAGCAAGTCAGAAGCTATTTGGGTAAGACTGATAAAGTAAAACCAAAGTCAGTTAAGTGTTTCTTCTGTGATGGGAATCACACAATTTATAATTGCTCAGATTTTCTAAAATTTAGTATCACTGAGAGAGTCGAGAAAGTCAATGAATTAGGTCTGTGTCAGAATTGTCTTTGTAGAGGACACAGACCTAACCAGTGTCGACATAATGCTTGTCCAAGTTGCAAGGAAAAGCATAATAGATTATTGCACTTAGAAAATGAAAGAGTTGCCCTTACAAGTTTGACAAACTCGTATGTTTTATTGTCAACGGTGAAAATTCATGTCACAGACAAGTATGGAAATAAACATATCTGCCATGCTCTCTTGGATTCGGGATCCCAATCAAACTTCGTTACTAAAGATTTAGTTTCAAAATTGAAATTACCTTTGTCAGATGCACATATAAGTGTAACGGGAATAAATTCAGTGTCACATTTGAATAGACAATGTAATGTTTTGGTGGAATCATTGACTAGGAATTACGCGATGAATTTGAATTGTTTTGTCTTACCTAAAATAGCAGACCGACTTCCAAATGAACCGTTAAACATTTCAAATTTAGATATTCCCACAATGTACAGTTAGCAGATCCGGAATTCTATCAACCAAAAAAGATCGATATGATCATTGGATCGTCCAACTTTTGGGATTGCTTAGAACCGCAGCAGATCAAATTGAAAAAGGATATCCGGTTTTACAAAATACTGTCTTTGGCTTCACAGTTTCCGGTTGTTTAAGTAATAACAATGTTCCGAATATTAAAACCCTGAATTTATTTGCAACTTCTGAGAATGATGACATTAATTCATTATTGCAACGGTTTTGGGTGGTTGAAGAATTGTATAATAAAAATGAGGTATTTTCTTCTAAGGAAGATATTGCGTGTGAAGAAAGTTTTAAATCAACTTTCTCTCGTAATGAACACGGTAGATTTGTAGTGAAGATTCCTTTTCGAGATGACATTAGTAAGTTGGGTGATTCAAAGGCAATCGCAATTAAAAGGTTGTTGTCTCAAGAGAGGAGGTTAGAGAAAACTCCTCTCCTAAAGGAGCAGTACCATGATTTCATGAGAGAATACTTAGAGTTGGGACACATGAGTTTAGTGAGCGACATAACGCATGATAAGGTATCATTCTTTCTACCCCATCATCCTGTTCTTCGTGAGGATAGTCTCACAACAAAAATCAGAGTTGTATTTAATGGGTCATCTTCCACTACATCAGGTTATTCATTGAATGATCTTCAACATGTTGGGCCTCCGATTCTTGGCAATCTTTTCAAAATGTTAGTTAAATTCCGTAAATTTCCTATTGTTGTCTCTGCAGATATAGCCAAAATGTATCGGCAAATACTTGTTCATCCAGATGATAGACCTTTGCAAAGAATAGTTTGGAGATTTGACAAACAGGATGATATTCAGGTGTATAATCTTAACACTGTTACGTACGGTCTAACAAGTGCACCTTACTTAGCTATGAGGTGCATTCAACAGCTTGCAATCGATTCGCAAGATCAGTATCCAGCTGCTTCTAAAGTTATTCAGGAGGATTTTTATGTGGATGATTTGATTGCCGGATTCAATAGTGAATCCCAAGCTATTCAGGTTTGTGGCGACATTTCAAAGATTTTAAATTCTGGGTGCTTCGAGTTGCGAAAATGGAGATCTAATAATCGAAACTGCTTGAGTGATTTTAGACCAGATTTGCAATCGTCAGATGTTTTAACCATCTGTAATAAAGACACAAAATGCTTAGGTATCCAATGGTTCTCTGAGAGTGATGAACTCTCATTTCAATTTCCCGAACCCATTTTCTCGACTCAAT
The DNA here is from genome assembly GCA_030674115.1 of Micraspis discolor. NCBI lineage: Eukaryota > Metazoa > Arthropoda > Insecta > Coleoptera > Coccinellidae > Micraspis > Micraspis discolor. The sequence goes on along the minus strand of JARTUT010000049.1, from coordinate 117,737 downwards.
GCACTAAGCGTCATGTCTTGTCGGAGATATCAAAAGTTTTTGACCCTTTAGGTTTATTGTCACCTACTGTTATTGTTGCGAAGAGGTTAATTCAGAAGTTGTGGACTCTTCGATTGGATTGGGATGAAGAGATTCCTGATGAATTGAGAGAAAGGTGGTTAGCCTTTCAACAAGATATGGCAAAATTAAGTCTTCGTGTTCCCCGATTCTCATTGTTATTGAATCCTTTAAAAGTAGAGCTTTTTGGATTTTCTGACGCTAGCATTCGATCCTATGGTGCAGTAATCTATTTAAGATCAGTTGATGAAAATGGTAGGGTAAAGGTGTCACTTCTTTGTTCCAAGACAAAGGTTTCCCCTCTGAAACCTTTAACTATGCCGAGGTTGGAGTTGCTTGCTGCTCTGATGCTCTCTCGATTAGTGAAATGTGTCACCGAAGTCATGACCACAGTGACAGAATGCTATTTGTGGTCAGATTCTGAGATTGTGTTGCATTGGATTCACACAGAACCCGTCAAGTTGCAACAATTCGTCAATACTAGAATTGCTGAAATTCAAGAGCTCACCTGCAATTTTAAGTGGAACTATGTCCAATCTAGCGAAAACCCTGCGGATATCGCATCTAGAGGTTTATTTCCGTCAGAGTTACAGTCTAGTGAACTCTGGTGGTCCGGTCCTAGTTGGTTAAAAGATTTCAATGAAGACAACTATCAGTTCAAGTTCACTCCGTCATTGAAAGAAATTCCCGAATTAAAAATATCCAAGGATCAATATATTTTCCACTCAACTACTGAAGATTTCGATATTTTCAATAGGTATTCCAGTTTGACCAAATTAATAAGAGTAGTTGCCTTTTGTCGTAGATTTTGTTTTAATTTATTAAAAAGGGACAAAGATTATCAGGACGATTAACGATAGACGAATTTCAAAATTCACAGAATTGCTTGGTAAAATTATGTCAACAAAAAACTTTTGCGAAAGAATATAACTTCTTGTTGAATAAGGAAGGAAAGCGTGTAGAAACTCGATTTAAAGGTTTGTCTGCATTTATAGATGAAAAGGGTTTCATAAGAGTTGGTGGAAGATTACGCTTTTCTAACTTGAATTATGATGCTAAGCATCCTATTATATTAGACAGTAAACATCCTCTGACTGCACTAATATTTAAGTCAGAGCATATTAAATTGTTACATGCAGGTCCACAACTCTTACTAAATAATATTAGACAAACTTATTGGCCACTAAATGGAATGAATCTGGCAAAAAGACAGTCCGAAATTGTCTTAAATGTTTTAAATTTTCCCCGAAGTCTCAATCAGTCATCATGGGTGATTTGCCTGATTGCAGAGTAACACGCTCCTTCCCATTTCAAACGACTGGTGTAGATTACGCGGGTCCGTTTTTAATAAAAGACAGAAAAACAAGAGGATGCAAAATATCAAAGGCTTATGTTTGCTTGTTCATATGTTTAGGTGTTAAGGCAGTGCATCTTGAGTTGGTTTCAGATTTGACATCAGACGCTTTCATTGCTTGTTTACGAAGATTTGTTTCACGAAGAGGTGTTCCATCTGATATGTTTTCAGATAATGGAACTAATTTTGTCGGTGCAAATAACTCTCTGCAAGAATTATATCAATTCCTCAAACAGGATGAATCTTCCATTTTGAATTTCGCTGATGAAAATAATCTAAAGTGGCATTTTATTCCTCCTAGCTCACCTCATTTTGGAGGTATTTGGGAAGCTAATGTAAAGTCCTTTAAGACTCATTTGTACAAAGTAATTGGAGAAACTATTTTAACCTTTGAAGAATTTAGCACTGTGTTGACGCAAATAGAATCTGTCTTAAACTCCCGACCTTTGTATCCCCTCTCTTCCGATCCCAGTGATTTAACACCCTTAACCCCTGCTCATTTCCTCATTGGCCGGCTGTATCGAAGTGTACCAGATCCAGACGTCACATCCGTTCAATTGAATCGACTATCCAGGTTCCAGTTGCTCCAGCAGCTCCATCAATGTTTCTGAAAACGTTGGTCGCGGGACTATCTCAATTCCCTCCAACAGAGAAAAAAGTGGACTACTGGTTCCAGTCCAGTTGTTGTGGGAACGATGGTTATCATAAGACACAACTGTCCTCCAGCAAAGTGGGATCTTGGAAGAATTGTTGAACTTCATCCTGGTAGTGATGGTGTTACTCGTGTAGTGAGTGTTAAAACTGTAAAAGGTGTTTTCAAACGCCCAGTGGTAAAACTGTGCCCATTACCCAATATGGTAAAATGTTGACTGTTTATCCAATGTTTGTTTATATAATTATTTTAGTTTAAGTTTAATTACTTTATAACGCAATTTCAAATCACTTTTATCCTGTTGAAGCCCTGTAGCCTGTCAAGTCGGGCGGTATGGAGAAATTGCAGTTAACTTTAAATCTCATAGTTGAGAGAAACACCAATAGATGGCGTCAGCGTCAATTCTCTATCTATCTTATCTATAATTATTTGTATTATTCGTTTTATATTTTGTACTCCTCTCTTCCTTATTATGAGATTTTGTAATGTTAATATGATGATTTGTGTATTATGTATAATTTGGGATGAGTTTTTTGTTGTCTCTGTTCTAAATTAACCTTCTATGGTTGAATTTTGTGACGTCCCAGAAACTAACCATTATTCATTCTCTTTCGTCGTCAGCTGTTGAAGCAACATAACCTAACTGGGGTTATGTGGTATGTAAATATATAACGTTTAAAATATATTTATCTAGTGTTTTTGTGTGTACTTGCAAGTAAACCAGCGCAGGCCTTAAAATAATACAGTCCACTATATCGTCATTTTTCCACTAGCGTTCACTCGACTTTATAAATGAACTGTTTTTGCTCGTTTATTCTAGTAGAACAAAGTGCTATCGTTTCGCTTTAATATCTGTAATTTTCGAATATTGAGCGACAATGGTCTTAATTGATTGTTTTCCACTTCCTGTTAAAGAAATCGGGGACAAAATTGATAATGTGCTAATATTTTCAGAATAGTTATGTTATTCGAATATCTTGGTGGGCAGGGCTAAAATTGGAATTTTCGGGTCCCGATAGAGACCCGGAAAGCGAAGCTTTCCGAGCGGCCCGCAGGGCCGCTCGACAGGCAATCTTCACCAAAATCGAAAGGGCGTATCCCCGAAACACCCCCCGCGCTCCTCCAAGTGCCCCAAATTTCCCAACGAAAATGTCTTTGGCGAAATCGCCGAAAGCGTCCTCGCGTTTGAAAGTTCTCCTCCGAAGCCGGACCGTCTCGAGAAACGGGGCCGGTCGCTTTTTCGAGACGAAGAACGGCCGGGGTTCCCGCTACGAGCTGATCCCCGGAGCTTCCCGATTTCTGGGCTAAAATCCCTTATCTAAAACGGCAATTTTCGGATTCTCCAACTCCGCGAAACGTCACAAACCCCTATGATGCTTTCGCTCCGCAGTGGCCGTAGAAGGCCCTTAACGCCCTTTCAGCGGTGGAAAACGAAACTTTAGAAAATTTCCAATCTCTGGGTACCAATTTTCATATCCAAGTAGCGAGATAAGGCCGTGAATTCTTCATTCCAAATTCGGTAATTTACACGATAATCGAGGTGAAATGTAACAGTTTCTGATTCAGTTCCGATGATAGCCGAACGCGAGCTCTAATTTTGAAAATCCGGCATCCATTTTTCGCTCGATATGGGCGGTGGAAGATTCTTCGCGCCTTCCAAGTGCTCGAATAAGGATCTACAGGAGATTCCGAATCTCTAGAGACCACTCAATGTTCACGAATCGAAAGAAAAGTACCTAAATTATGCGTTTCAAAATCGGCATTTCAGACTCAATTTTCGCGCGAAGTCATTTCCCTCTCCGAAGAATGCACCGATTGCGATGGAATGCTATACAGGCTGTGCATACGAAAAATCGCTATACAGGCTGTGCCCATTGGAAGCACTGACTTTCACCAGTCTTTCTTCGAAAGTTTTTCCGTCTGAATTTTTTATGGAAAAAGCACCCACTGCGTAACAATTATAGAGTGGGATCTAATTTCGATAAAATGTCATACAGGGTGAGAGATTTACAATGAATTTGCGATCATTTGATATACGGGGTGTGCAATTAACAAGTTAATTTAATTTTTTTGCGCAAATTCGGGTTTTTTGTGTTCCTTCGACAATGGTCTCAATCGATTGTTTTCCACTTCCTGTTAAAGAAATCAATTCTCAAAATTGAGAATGTGCTAACGTCTTCATATTTTCAGAATAGTTATGTTATTCGAATATCTCGGTTGCGTTTTTTATTGTACAAAATCCGTTGAACGCTCGTTTTCGAATTTCGCATTCGTGTTGGAATAGGTGCCCATTCTGCAACTTGTTTTAGAGTATACTATTCTATGAGTGTTGTTTTTCTGGAGCAGCCACAATCTCTATTTCCTCGACCAGATTTAATAACTACATTCGAAGATTATTAGCAATTCAAGTATTTCTTGGCATCCTTGGATTGTTTGTCGTTTGTAGGCAATTGTGTACAGAAATAATCTATCGTTTTGCCAAATGTGAGTAATTAGCGGATATCTACACGAGAATGGTCTAAAAGAAATCAATTCGAGTTCATCATGGGGAATTTCTGATGAACGATTAGTGCCGTTGACCTGCAAATGGTTGGCTATTCACTTCCCTATTTCTCTCAGTATAAAATGATAACCCAAGAATACAACTTAATTTTCCCTTTTCTTGTTTGAGGTCACAATATCAACAATACCCCTCATCAGCTCTATCTACTCATCTTGGCCTCTAATGGCGACCATCTGTCATCAGAAGTCACCGCTGAGAAGTCGTGTTTCATGGCCCACGCCGTCTTTTGTTCTCCAGACACCATCACCTGTCCGCCTTGTTGATTCACAAAGCTTTCAACAAAGGGTTTTCGTATCGTCTTTCTTCGAACAATAATCGTGAATGATTCTGTTATTCTTTCATAATGTCTAGGCGTAGTCATGATATGTACCTGGTGGCGCTACTAGAAACTGTAAAATTCGTACTTTGAAAGAATTGAACAGTGAAGATAGAATTCACAGAACAATCCCATTAAATGAAAGATTCAGTACTTTCTTTAATGCCAGAAGATTGATAGAACATTCGGGAATTACATACATCAAAGGAGGTCTTCAGAGTATAGATAAAGCTTTATTTCTGGTTATAAAATGTTAATGAAAAATTTATAAGCATTTAACCGGCGCTTTCGCCATTTTGTAACGGCACCCAAAGCCATGTTCCAATTTTTTTAATTTCTTTTCAATTTTTTCTCATTTTATCATCTTTTAAACCTTTCCTGGACTTTTTCGAATATATTAAGAGTAGGATTAGCCAGATCGGGTTAGCCGTTCCCGAAGTTTAGCGAGACTAATGAATAGTAATTCATTTCTATATCATTAATGAAATCAATTGAAAATACTATGCAGTAACAAATCATCAATTACTAATCAGATTTCGCAAAAAAACTCCTACATTCATTCGTTCGGGTCAAAGTGCCATCCTATCTGTCCCATATCGAACAACCTCGAACATAATGTATTCCAAGTAGTCAGGGAAAGCCTCTTCAGACCGAATAAAGTCTCGTTTTCATCCGTTATTGAAAGTGGGGTCGTTTTTCACCATCTATCCCCATTGCGACTGGGATCGAGTCTACCGGTTGACCTATCGATGTCGCTGCTTTCTTATCGGTATAAAAAAAGAATCGAGCTTGTTTTTTTCACGCCGCTTGCTTCAGAAGACTTCGGTCCAAAGGGCGGTCTGAATGTCGTCCGAAAAACAAGTCGACTTCGTTGTTATTTATGTCGTCGACTTTCCCAAGGGACCCCGGAGAGAAATATCTGAATTTGGGGGTGAAAAGGAGGACTTGTAAGGGTTCTAGCGGCGTTAAAATGGAACGTATGTCTGCGCTTCAGTCTTTTCGACGACGACGTGAAAGGAATTGGTGTAGACAACTTTATTTCTTTCGTGGTGATCATTCGGTAAGTTTTAAAAGCAGAATTATGATCCTGGGAAGAAAAGTGTAAAAAATTGAGTCAAAAATCCTATCAAACCTTTATTTTGACTAAAGGCATGAATACAAAACTTTTATCCTCTTTTTTTTCATTTTATTTTACACAAATTCTCCAATACAACTAACATATCGCTTGATCTAGACTGAATTACTTTTATGACATGGCCAGATTTGTTTTAATTTACATTCGATTTTTGAAATGGAGAATTTGAGTAGCAGTGACGGCTCGTCAGGGTAGGCAGGGTCGGCCGGGTCGACCCAAACGCAACCGAAGAAAAGAAGGTGAAAATAAATATTTTTTCAATCGAAACTTATTTGAAAAATTAATAGCAATATTTAAATCTCGAGAAATCCCCTTAGTATCTTATCCTCTGCCCTCTATATATCTCATATTTCCACTCAACACATCGAAGTACACATTATTTCGGTCAAACACCTCAAATAATTTTTATTCCAAGTTCCCGCATCTGTCCTTATACGTAATAACGCAGCTCAGCCTGCCGAGCCACTGCTTTCAGTTTATGATTTCATCTAACACATACGTCGCTCGAAGTTCCTATTATGGAACTCTACAATACCTCGACTGTGACACTTGCGAGGTCGGCCGAGAACCCTTGGCCGTCCCTATGTGAAACGGCAGGCGGGTGAAATTGTTTACTAGATCTATGTTTATTGCAAATATCAAATTAAAAATTTGTAATTTAATATCCGACATCTTCATATGTTTATCCTCAATTTGAGATAGAAAGAGAAATCATTATGTATTTAAAAATTTTTCACGTATCCTGTTAATAATTGAAATTTTCACCCTCCAATCTTAAATGACTATTATCATAAGTACTTGAATATTATTTCAATTTCAGAAAAAAGTGTATTCGTACTGTATGGAATAAATTTTGTGATTTTCTGAAATTCATTCTTAGTAACTTTAAATAGCAATACAGCAACCCACGACTTGTTCATTTTTCAAAGACTAGGTCGGCCAAGATACCCTTGGGGAGGGGTTATATGAGGGGTATATGATTGTCAGAGTTCAGTTCACTAGGCCAGTAGTTTGGAGTAAGATGTTAGTGTGTAGGGCTTAGGGTGGTACGAGTTTTCGTTCGTTTTCGGTTACAAGTTGAATGTGAGTGATCCAGATGGCAAGTGTAAGAGAGGTAGTATCAAATTGCGGTGATTTGATTAATTTTTTAGTAGGTTTTCTATTATTAGAATAACTCTAATTGACAGCGTTCACAACATGATGAATATGATTTGAATTTTACTAAGTTTTAAGATGAATTGTTGGACAGTTATACATTTTAGATATGATTGTCACTGTATTTGCAACATGTAAACTTGAAAAAGGCTCAATATACGCCGAAACATATGTAGTAAAGTATTAATAAAAAAAAGATGAAATCCTAATTTCAATCCAGTGCTCTAATCCCAAGAAAATTGCTTCTAAATTATATATATACATATGTATACGCTTGGACCAACTCCTAGAGGGCACGAGCCGTCACTGTTGAGTAGTATTTGAATTTAGGAAGTCATATGTTGTCGTATGAATCTACAGAGAAGGTGAGTTTGGTTTCAGTTTTCAAGATGTAGATGGCGCTTTTCCTGGACATGTGTGGAGGGTTCATCACAATCTTTGTTAAGGCTGGCAACCTCCTTCAAGACCGTCTGTGCCACACTGTGCTGATGAGAGGCAGTCACCTTGAAACCGGTCCAAAGTTACACTTGAGGTCTTGATTACCTGAGATTACCATTCGTCAATAATGACTTGCTCGCACGGAGTGATGGCTGTTCGTAATTGTCGTTCCTCTTTAATAAATTCAGAATGATTGCATTCAACTCCATTCTTACTCAATTATCAGTAGGTGTCATCTATAACTCCTGAAGTGTCTCTCTTGTCCATTTGTTATTCGGAAGGCGTGTGAATAAGGTTGAAAACAAATAAAACGTACAGCAAGAAAAATTTTGAAAATTCCCTGTAACTTCTGAAATATTTTTCTCAGTTTCTCGTTCAAATATCACATTGAATTCAGTAACATTTCCGTCACTAGGCTCTGGTGCGTTATAAAATGGATGAGGACAGCATGAGTGGCGCTATTCAAATATTGATTTTTCTCACAATCTAGTCTCATTCCACCCTTGAGAACAATATAAGAGTCTGACCGAGCTCTTACGCCATTTCGAATGTAGTTTGTTCTTCTCGAAAACGAACTTCAGGGCGGCTGTTCCAGTTGTTTAATTTCAAATTTTCATGATATTGAATACGGTAGATAACACACTATATCCACCGTTTCTTGGAATCCTTCTCTATGTTAGACGAATTTGTCAAAAATATTTTCCCAGGATTTTATGGACAGACGAATCCAGGTTAGAAACAGTTTTTTTTTTAGTTATTTCAACTCACACAACATACATTTATTGACTTAATCAGTACAAATTCAAAATCAACTTGTGGACAGGAATCATGAACGGTCAACTAATGGGACCATTTAAGCTTCCTGAAAATATAGATGGTGCCACCTACTTGCATGATCTCCAAAATAATTTGCCGACATAGTTAGCATATGGACCATTTAATTGTTGACGAGATATTGTTGATGATGGAACGTGTACAAAATTATATTTGGGCAATAACCTTCATCTATTATTGATCTTCTTCCCAATGTTTCAACAGATATCTTCTGTCGTTTTCAAGTTAAGGGAAAATTTATCTGTGGTTTGGAGATTTCGTCAATTAACATCGAACAATTGGCCTCCAACTTCAGGCAACTCAATTGATGGAGCATTTCTGGGATTGAGAGCAATTTTCATGAATGCTGCCTCCTTGATTTCTCTTTTTGTAGGTTTCTCTTCTTTAGATATCATAGATGTTTCGTTCCATTTCATCAGGTGATTTTCATCCACAGCATGTTGGACCAACTTGGATCTATCCGTGTCAAACACTTGAGCAAGCTTCTGAAGTTCCTTTATTCGCATCTTCAAGGGGCGCTTTGTTTCTTCGATATAAGATCTTCCGCACTCGCATGGTATCTGATATATACAGATCTTCGTTCTTTGATTCTCGTTATCTGGTTTAACTTTTGTTAGATTAGCCCTGATGGTATCTGTTCATATGTCCTACCTATTTCCAATTCTTCTCATTTTTTCTGATATATATATATATATATTCTTTTTTGAACTTTTCAGATGAACTTTTTACATAAGGAATATAGTTTGTTGCATATTTTTTTGTGTTGTATTGGGTTCAAGTTGATTTTCTGTTATTCGCTTCGCTGTTTCCGTTATCATTTTGGGATAACTATTACCTCATTTTGATCTTATTGGGTAGAACATATGTTTGTTGCTCTATCATATGAATATTTTGCTAATCAGATTGGTGAATTCTATATCTCCTCGTTACTCAGACCTCAGTCCAGCAGGTTTCTTCAATTTGGATGCATTAAAGAAAAAATAACATCAGAAGGTAGAAGATATGCACAACTGTTGAAGAGATCATTTCTGAGAGAAACAATTTTCCTATCGACTTATCTTTTAGGAAGAATCATTGAAAGTAATAGCTAATTTCCTATATTTTTCATGATTATTCAGATGGAAACAAGACACCTCTGTTTTGTTCGGATTGGGACGCAATCGCCACTCAATAAAATATATATATAAAATGAGAATAAATGATTCTTTTAATTCTTGGTATTCAATAAAAATTTCAACAATTTGATCTTGATATATTGTGGAAATAGACTCTGTAATATTTTCACGGATTGGTATTATATTCAATCATTCATTCAATCAAATTATGCTGAAATCGTTGGTCATGACAAGGCGGCATTGCTAACAAATCTGCTGCCATCAGTTCCAGATCTCCTCCCATAGTTTTCACTTCCGTCTCAGGTATACTTTATCAGATTAACCCATAATAACACTTTATGTGGAAAATTCGAAACGTGAAAAAAGCACGCGATGCTCTCATAAAAGGCAATTTCCTGTGCCGAAACTGCCTCTTTCCCTTAATATTTCCCGACGCCCTATCTCTGTCGACGACTTACCCCACATTTCTGGAAACCCAATTGCTACATTAACTTTCCTCGATCTTTGAATTAAAAATATATAAGCGTTCATATGAAACATATTTCAACAGGGAGAACGATTTGAAAGAAAAAAAAAACGTCGAAACGATGTTGCGCCATTTTGCGCTACAGAAAAGTGTAACGAGTTCTCTACCATTACAACTTTGTGCCTTACGCCGCCTAGCGTGAAAAACTTATAATGGCGGACTGAATGTGCATATAAGACTGCGCTAATTATTTTCGAGAAAGTTGCAGCGATACTGAGAACTTCGACAATTACTGGCATTTGGTCTTATTATGAATGTGATACGGAAAAGAAATGGGAAGTTTGGAGATTGAAAGGCAAATGAGCAGGTCCATTCGGAACGGGTGTGAAGAGACATTCAACGCTTCTTAATGATGATAACTTGCTGATTTGGCTTTGTAGTTTAGATTCGTTCTCCAAAATTTGATATAAGAGAAACGATAACCAATTTTACATGGAAATATTGTGAAATAATGAATAAAAGCATTGACGTGAGGCCCGAAGCTTTTGTGCGCTTATTCCATAAGCTTTTCCCAGAATCTGGAACAGTGTGGTACTAATACAACCACCACGATGAACGAACAAACCTATATTTGAAAAAAAAGTAGCTACTAACAGTTTTCCTTCAAATTTTTTCGACGCTCAAATTTCCTTCTTCTAAAAATCTTCGGAAGTAGGTATACCAACTACAACAAAAACCATTGTAAATTGCACACCCTGTATATCAATCGATCGCAAATTCATTGTAAATTGCACACCCTGTATGACATTTTATTGAAATTAGCTCCCTACGCGGAAAAACACGAAAACTTGAGAAAAACTCTGGTGAAAGTCAGCGCTAAGAATGCGCAACTCATATCTGACATCCTGTACATGAATCGAAAATATTTTATCGAATTAAGAAGCCTTAAGCAGAAACAGCCGAAATAACTCGATCGAAGGTAGCTGTTAGAAATAGGCAACGCATATGAGAGACCCTGTATATAATTGATTCGCAGTGGGTGCTCTTTTCACAAATAAAAAAACCAAAAGAATATCGTTTCAACTCCATCGATTCGCGCTTGGTGAATTTTACAAAGGTAAAATAAAAATTATTCGATAAAGGTCTAAAGGTGTATCCATGAACAGAGTGCTTCGCCGATTCGTTCCATTCGTTCACGTATAAACTAAGTTGGTCCGATTTACGTCTAGAATATGATATAAGAATCTACATAAGATTAGAATGTCAACGACAATTGTCATTTCAGAGTAGGAATCGACAGGGGTTAAATGAATTGGCTAGGGATTGCAAAACTGGTTCTATGCTGGGTAAATTTTTGAATTTTATAAATACATATCTGTTAACCTATAAGAGAGTACATCACCAGGGCTCTTACGAATCCTATGAATTGAAGGAATTTCAAAATATTATACGAGATATGGGTTAATATTGTAATTGAAATGATCTGACAAAGTTCTGTGAACGTCGGACGTGACTGATGATCTGTAAATTTGTGTTTGAGCCGAAGTGAGCTATTTTGAGCATTTAAAATATTTTTACTTGCGATTGGAAGATATGAATAGCCCTATCCAAACGTCCGATTCTCGGTGAAGGTTCATATGAAAATGGCTTTTCCTGATCGTGTCAGTGAAAAAGCCTTTCTCAATTTTACCGGACTATCTTTCGCGAAAAACCGAGAAATCGGTGTTTCAGATCATTTTTTTTGAAAATGTTAACGTGGTCGTAAAGGCATGTGAAATGTACCTAACGAGAGGCCGTCTTAAGAACTTTACGGTGCTCGCTTCGCTCGCAAGATCGCCTTCCCCTTTCTAGCTCGAAATATCGCATTTCTAAACCCCTCGCCGACCCAAAGTTTTTCGATCTCCTTCGGTGGTTACCTGTATCGAACCATCGACTACCACAGAAATATTCCTTATTGTTTTTAATATATTCTACTATCAGTACTACTTCAGTTTCATTTAAGCCAGAATCATGTTCCACTTTAAGCTGTAGAACATCATTTAGTCACTTGAATTAGCCAATGCATATGGTCACATGATCAGGAAAATTAATCTGTCGGTAAACAGGTCTTCTTTCGTCTTCATACCAGAACTTCGAAGAGGCAAACATTTGTCCTTTGACGAATTATATATATATATTCTTTTGAACTTTTGGCTGACAATATTTAATTAGCAAACAATAAAGCATATAGATCAGGGGTTAGTGACGGGGTGTCATACAATTCGGCGTATGACATAAAAGCCTAGGGAAAAAACCCCTGTGAAAAAAACCCTGGCTCCCCGTCTAAGTGTGAAAATACAAAAATAAGCTGAAATATATTTCAGGGACTTCTTTCTTCAAGAGTGATCTTCTATTGGTGGAGACAGAGACTTCTTCAAGGTGTTCACATTGAATCTGGAAATAAAAAGACAAAAGCAGAAAAAATAACTGAATAACAAAAATACCTATCATATTCGTTTGAAATTTATAACCCATTCCAAGAAAGAGTTGGAAACATCATGAATAGCCCTAAAACCATCTTGAAATTTATATATGGGACAACTATCGATGAGATGAGGTATTGTTTCTTCTGCTTCTCCACATTCACAACTTGCACTAGGAACTGAGTTCCATTTAAATAGCATGCCATTGGTACGACCATGACCTGTTCTCAAACGATTAAGAACTGTCCAAATTTTTCTTGGAAGATGAAAACCAGGAACTTTTTCAGAAGGATCAGAAACGAGATATTTATTGAACATTTCGTAAGAGTTCCACTCAGTCTTCCATAATTCTTTATCACTTATGTTCATATTGAAGAACGTATTATGCCATAATGGTTTACGTGACTTCAATCTGGGAATTCTATTTTGTGGAAAATATGAAATAATTGGGAATAAATTGGGAAAAGAATGATATTTATTCCAAGAATTCAGAGCTGCAGTCTGTCTGCGAATATGGGGAGGGACAATATTAGACAATACTGGTAACCAATGACGAATTTGGCCTAATAAACGAATTTGGACGGGATTTTCGGGCAATTATTCGAAAAATATAATAATAGGTTGTCAAATATCACCCTTCCGCTTTTCTGCTCTTTATTCAAAGCTTTATAAAAAGTGTTACAGTGATCGGATTTAGTTCAAATTTGCGCCGTTTTCTTCGATAATCTGTTTCCATCTAGACGGCAACTTCATAATACCTCCCTCGTAGAAGCCCCACTCCTTAAGAACTCGGACAGCCACTTTTCACAAGCCTCTTTTGAGTTCAACTTTACACCACCAAGGACGTTCGCTTTGGACTAGAACAGGTGGTAATCACTTGGTGCTATGTCCGGGGTGGATGCGATTAAACCTCCCATCCGTAATCTTCTTGATTCCCCACAAGTGTTTTATTGCTCACTTCCTCCTCAAGAACATCTCAATTTTAATCGCTTTGAGACGATTATCACGTAATTTAGACTTTAAGAATTAATGTGTTCGAAACTTAATTAGGTACAAAAAGACATATAAAATTCTATATGATTTCTGATTGGTAAGACGTTTTTTTCGAATAAAATTAAAGAGAACTATGAGTGGTTATTGAGATTATAAGATATTGCTCAAATGCTGCTAACATCACATCATTATTTTTGAATAATCTATTCTCAAATACCATTACTAGTAACTGCAATCATAAATCCTAGTATCATTACAATTTATGTTTTGATGAGTTTAGCTTAGAAAAATTATTATTAGTTGAATTGACACTGACTGTAATGTACCACACTACCTGGCAAATTGTTTCGAAAGATGTCCCATTTAATCTGGATTTCAATATAACAAAACAATTACCACTTTCCTGGCAAAAAAGTGTCAATTCATTTTTTTCCCAATGGAAAACCCAATTAAAATAAAACAAGCAATTATACCAACGTCTCATTGAATTAGTTATTATATTTGGATATATGGATACAATCTTAGAATATGGCGGATAAAACCATTTTTTTTTCGGCATAGACAGGAATCCTACCCTCGATCGATGAATCCAAGAGCTGACCTCACAGAACACGCGCGCCTTAGACCGCTCGGCCAACGAATGAATTGAAATAAGTGGGACCTTTTCACAGTAAAAAGCTTTTAAAACGTTTAAAGAAGGAGACTTACAAACTGACATACATACAAGTGAAGCTAATATAAGCGTGTTAACAAAATATCACTCCAAACTACGCAACTGCTATTATAAATAATTCTTGTCGTGATAATAAAGGATATTTGAGAAAATATCTTGTACCATCAAGAGCAACAACAAAAATCTCCGTCAACGTAAATCCCAGACCGGATCCGAACTTTATGCATCGAAATGCCAGACCATATATATAAATCATTTACCGGAACGTCATCGAAATAGGAACTGAACAGGCTGAAATTTGATTAATGCTCAGAGTTTGATCCTCTCAAACACGCATTGGATTTGATGCTTCTGGATGTGGAACTATGGGCATACAAGTCCATCCAAGAAATATTGACTGCAACGGTGGCTCCGGAGAATGGAGATTGGGATGAGGACAGACTAGCTCATATAGATTTCATATCCCATAGTGATTGAAAACATATCCGAAAACACGTTTAATGGTTTTGTTGATTGCGGTACAGAAACAAGCGCAAAGATAATTCCAAGGAATCAACAAACATAATAAACAGAGAGCACGGTTTTCCTTCAGTTTTCTTTGAATTTCAATGGATCTCTCAAACTATGTTAGGAAAGAATAGAACTACCAAAGAGTCAAAGCAGCATTGAATAAAATTATGAATGATATCGCCGTCTGTATTATGACAATGTGGTCGTAATAAAGACAATGACTGTCACATAAACAGACATAAAGAAAGGAGCCGCATCAGAACCTTCTGGATTTATCTGGAACTTGAAGATGAAAGAATCTAGATATTATATCCGCTATAAAAGCAGGTGTCTGGATAGACGAGCGCTTAGTTGTTTCGAAGAGGAGTTGCAGACACGTATTCAGTGATCACTTGTGAATATAAATTCTCTATTTACTTAAATTATTTAATTTATTTCGTATTATTGACAAAAAAACGTTACAATATTATCTCCATGTTCCTATTGATAGTCCCGAAGGATCCAACCTCAATCAAGATATTCCCCGCTTCACATTCTGTTATAACTTAAGCGCTGTAAGGAACAGCAATTCAAATCTGCTAAAGAAGTTATCCGAGATTATTTCTCAAATCCAGACATTGATTATCGAAATTAAACATTTTTCACGCTGGAACATCACCTCTAGAGACAGGGTCATCTTTCAACGTTCTCCTAAAAACTGAAATATTAATCAATGGGCGTAGCCTTTTCAGCGGAATCATTAATTAAGGCCGCCAATCCCAAAACTTGAATTAACATTTCAATTAGTTTCAGAAGAAAGAAGTGGCCCGAGAATTCCTAAGCGATTCGAGAAGAAGCAGGGTCGAATTTAGGTAGAGGATCTTCGATTGTGCCACCAGATTTTCTGATTTTATTACGATAAAATGACGAATTCCTCTGATATCAAGGTGAAAACAAAATTTGTTCCAAATCATTAATCGTGTTTGGGTTGTTGGCGTAACAAAAGTCTTTGACCGCTCCCCAAAGGTAATAGTCTAACGTTGTTAAATCGCAGCTTCTTGGAGGCTAATTCACATCACCATTTTTGCTTATTATAATTATAGACTTCTCAATCAACTTCAAGTCTCTACATGGTTTAACATTGACACTTGACATGCAATGAGGCGTGTTGATATTCGAAAAGATAGAATGTCAGTGTTGTCAACCACAAAACGAAAAATATAACCAAAAACAATGCTGTAATTAGTTCATTACAGCACGATAGCTCGATGTTCCAAGCGCGCAAAAACCATTCATCGCCCGAATGAATATTTCAAATCTGAGAAAGCCTAATTTATATTTGAATGTTGAGTACATACTTCCTGATCCCTTCATAGAATTTATTAGACAATAGCGTTCCACCTCATTGCACCAACTTGAATGTGTGGGAGTCCCCAGATCGTTTGGAAAAATGTTTCATCATTGTCGACGCTTTAAGATTAATGTTCTCTTATTTTCTCCGCATCCAAGTCTGAATAAATTTCTCCCATCATCGGTGAACACGGTGCAAAAGCCATTGTGAAAAAATGCGTAGGGGTCAAGTGCAACGATAGGCGCATATGGTCTCAGCTAGTTCTTTCCAAATGAGTTTGTCCACAACTTCGCAAGATAGAGGTAAATGACATTATTAAAGACGTGAGAATGTCTTCGAAGGTATACAAAACAGTATTCAACTGAGACATTTATGACTAATTGACTATGGTTAGGTGCTTTTTCATTTATGAATTATTTTCAACACCAAGTTGTGGTTTACAGTGTGCTGGCACCTGAAAACCTCATATTGAAAAAACAAATTGTAGGAAATACACATCTAATGAAATAGGTTTATGACATACTCAGTATGGGACTGCAAATAATAAATTTCGAGTGCAATTTTATACATAGATTATATTTATCAATATAATAATTATTTCAGAAAATTATAAAAATGTTGCGATACGCCAACTATGGGTGTACTTTACTCAAAGAGAAATTAAAATGTGCCGGAACAATTGTGCATGTCAGCCATATATAAATGGGACACAAATGCCTAGAAACAGCCTACATACGATAATAGTTGAAAAAACTCATTAACAAATTTAAAAAAGCAAGCAAATTAGCTTGTTCGAACAATAGAAATATAATCCAATTGCGTTTTTTGCCTGACAAAATTTTGAACTCTTTCATTCATAACACTACTTGCGCTTATACGAGGCATGTTTTTAAGTAAGTATCGTTTTGGGATTAAGAAAAAACGTGTAAAGATATCGCAATAATTTTATTTCTACATGAAAGCCTGTATCTTAATCTACTTTTCAACATAATTTCCTTGAATATTGACGCACTTGTCATAACGTGGCACCAGCTTTTGGATACCCTCCTCATAAAATTCTACCGCTTGACTTGTTAACCACTGTGTCACAAATGTTTTGACTTCGTCTTGCAGACGCTGACCGCCCAGGTGTAAGTGCAGGAACAAATGGTAGTCGCTGGGTGCCAGATCAGGGCTTTTCCTCAACGTTCTGTACCAAATTTTCATTAACATCCGTAGGACGCCCACTTCGTTCTTCATCATGCACATTTGTGCGGCCATCTTTAAATGCTCACAGCCATTTCCTTACTCCATCACTCATAATGTTTTGTCCGTAAACTTCACAGATCTCAAGATGAATATCGATCTGTTTTACGCCTTTAGCACTAAGAAATCGTATAACAGCCCGTACTTCACAATCAGCGGGACTCACGATTGTCGGAGGCATCTTAAACACTCAGTAAACAACGTATACAATGAAGAATCAGACTGTAATGGCGTCAGAGCGCAGACAAGAGATGTAGGTAACCAGCGCGCATGCGCGGAATGCCAACCGTAGCGTTACGGCGGCGGAATCGCAAAACGGTACTTACTTAAAAAACATGCCTCGTATTTTCACAAAATTTGACTCCTTTTTTTCAACATTTTTCGAACGATTTACAATTTCCGAATCAACAGGTTGGATATTCTAAAATCTATTGAAGTAACCAAATTTCAGATTTAATTTGTAACTTTGTTAGATATTCTCATCCTTGGAATCTCTTTCCTTCTCACTCATTCCCAAACTATAGTCAAGAAATCTCGAATACTTGTAATCTTAGGGCCTGAGCCATCAATTTACGTATCGATCTGTAAATCCCGGAAACTCGAGTACAATAACGTGTTGTGGTATTAAACGTAGAGTACAGCAACCTGCGACACGACGCTCTTATCGAACGGAAACAATCAGAAACGCATTTGTCAATATAGACGTCGTTGATGCGGCGTCCTGCAGGCCTTCAATTAATGCCTAAATGTCTTGCTATAATGATATATGGAAGTTACTGCGTAGATTTCCGATTCACGTGACTGACACTAACTTGATCGGTGTCTAATGAGTTCGAGATCGAAACAGATGACGTCTCTGCTCATGTTAATAATTTGTGATCTACCAGTGATTATTCCGAACTGATTACTGACGATACACGCGCTTCTGGTTATTAAGTGAGTTAACACTCGGTGTTAACAGATACAATATATTTTTTGAAAACTTGAAGGTGGTGTAACATCCTAGCTTTTTTCAATACAAAAATTCATAGTCTGATCCCACCCTAAACTGATACGCCACTGGCGGTTACCAATGCGTGGAAATAAATTCCATGGTTAGAATTGGAGAAAGAAGAGCGCGCCTCTCACTGTCTGGTGTCAAAGTGTAGCTGCGCATGTGCATTGTGTTGAGGAAAAATGAAAGATGTATCATGGCGAGATACTTTCTTTCATTTTTTCAGAGTCACCGCTGGAACTCCATGACCTTCCCCGTGTTCCCAATTCCTTAGCTCATACAATATTATAGTTATGGCTCACATACCCTGGGGCCGTGACCCTGACGATGGTCGTAATAAGTCGTTTTCAGCCTTTGCTAGCTGTTAATGATTAACCATTTAGTTTTAAACAAGTGCTCTAACATCACCTAACATAAGGGGAAAACTTCATTTTCTATAAGCAGGCCTCGCCACGTGTGGTGGTTCGATTGTTTCGAACTAACCTTTCAGTTTGTATCCAGGAAGTGCGCGTCATCTTGAAACGTACGAAAATAATTTATATGAAAGTGTTGTAAAATATCAGAAAACTATTCAGATACCTGAAAGGATTCAACAACAAGACAGTCGAATAAATGAATGTTTCATCATTTATTGAAAGAATCTATGTGGTAACATTAAGAATTATCAAGAGGCTTAGACAATCAAGAATAATAATTTCTCACGAGTAACACATTAATTAATCGAACTGAACGTGGTTCAATCCACCAAAAAGAAACATTAACGTAGATCCCCATAAGATCCAGGAAAAGCAACAGCGGAATAACGTAAGTAATACCAGCATTTTCCTTAATTGGCCACATTATTTTCAATTGATCCCGATGGCGAACAACCGTCGACCCGAGGTAACTTCCAAGAAACACAAGTAGTTGATTACCAGTGCCATAAATCGCCGATTTCTCTTCGTCCATAAAGCAGGCGTAATTGCGTTACTCTAAGGTGGCATCCGAAAGATTTGCCCCGACGAAATATGGCCTGGTAGAGCCTCTTAACTGGCGGATATTTTATATTCCCGTGGTCTTCTATTAACGTTCACTCAGTTTCACCAACCGTATTTCAAGTTTACGCTCGCGAAATGCTCGGAATGTTATGAATCGCGCGTTCGGGCTGTGAAATCACACGACCAAGCAGTGTCATTAACGGTTTCGGGGACTCATAACAGTGATTGCCAGAGTGTCCAATATTGAGGAATTTGGACCATAATAGGAATCGCTTCGAGGATCATTTTTTTGTAGTCAATTTTCAAAAGAAATTGTATGTTTTATTATTTATATACTGAGATAACCCTGTTGTGTCTCGCATCATCTTTGGAAAGGAAGCTAGCGCTGAATATTCACAAAGTGAGGTGACTTATTTCACATCTCGCACATTCGTGCATCTAAAAAATATATGAAAGATGCGTGTACGTTATAGATGCGCGACAAATGCGAGGAGCACGCGTGGCAGTCGTGGCGTTTTTATGCTGCTATACGGAGCGTGCGCAACAATAAAACCTGTACCAATGTAGAGGAATCGTTTGCCTCGCCGCGCACTATCGTATACGCACCTTTACGTAACCTCTAAGGAAGAGGTGTTGATAAGTATTAATGTCGATTCCTTGGAGACCACTCTATGGCGAATTTGCTTAAGGATCTTGGTTTACACCCGTACAAGTTCAAGCTGAGTCAAGAATTGCTGCTGGACCATTTGAAGAGACGTATCTATGTGGTGAGATACAATATGGCTGATTCGATCCGTGCTCAGATAATACCCAACCTTAATTTGGTTTGGTATTATTACACTGGTCAACAGTGGTTTTGGTGCCGAATATTTTGGAGGTGATTTCATATTAATTTGATGCCCTGAATTCAAATATGCTATTAGTTTTTGCCTGTCAGCGCGAATTTTTAAGATATCAACATTTTTGTGAATTATACATTACACTATTTTAAAAGAAAAACCATGGTTTAAAGAAACAAATTAATAAAGGAATTTTTATTATATTACACAGATATTACAGAAATTATTCATTATAGAATATAGAAAACAGAAAAAGTCATCACTTAAACCAATTACTCACTAAACAGTTTGGAAACTTCTTTTGCGTGACATTCTTGAATGTATTTTAGAACAATCCCGTTTTAAAGACCAGCAGTAATCTGCCATCATATGAATATCCCATCTTCCTTGATAGCGATCCTCCATACATTCGATATCTTGGTGAAATCTTTCACCTTGCTCCTCACTAATGTCGCCTAAATTATCAGGAAAACGGTCTAAGTGGCTGTGTAAATAGTGCACCTTAATGCTCATGTTACACCCAAGTGATCTGAAATTATTCAGCATCTCATTGACTAATTCAACATAGTTTTTAGCTTTGTGTTTACCCAGAAAATTTTGGACAACTGAAACAAATGAATTCCAGGCATTTTGTTCAATCTCAATCATTGAATTTATGAAGTCAGGGTCTTTAATCAGCTGTCCTATTTGTAGGCCATCAAATATTCCTGCTTTAATTTTTTCCTTACTTAGCTGAGGCATTTTTTTTTCTATATATGCAAAGCATGATCCATTCTTATCAAGAGCCTTTACAAACTGCTTCATTACACCCAGCTTGATATGCAGGAGTGGAAACATGATTTTCTCTCTCGGAATTAAAGGATCATTGATGATATAGTATTCTTTCCTCCAACATCCTTGTTTTCTCTTCTAGGCAACTCTTTTCTAACCCAGTGTTGCGTTTTGTCTCTGTTATCCCAGAGGCACAAGAAACAAGGATACTTGGTGTGGCCACTTTGCTGTCCAAGGAGAAAGGTTACCATTTTTAAGTCTACACAAATCACCCATTGGTGTTGATGATACTTTATTTTTTCCAAAACCAAAGCTATGTTGTCATATTGCTCTTTCATTTTCGCTGAGTGAGCAATTGGTATTGAGCCATATTTGTTCCCATTATGTAGAAGAACACATTTCAAACTTCGCTTTGAGCTGTCAATAAATAGGCGCCAATCATCCGGAAAATATTCAGGAAGACCCATTTTTACCAGGAGTTCTCTAATAGCATAGCAAAATACAAGCTTTTGTTCTTCAGAGAATAAAGGTAGCAGATCTTTCTACCTTGCGCGATAAAATGTAATTTTCGTTATTGGTTCAAGTAAATTTTTTTCCTTCAACCTGGAAGCTAGTAATTTAGAAGCTTCTTTCGACAGGTTGAGATCTCTAGTGAGGTCATTTAAATCATCTTGGTTGAAACATTGCGGAATTTATGACATCGTTTCAAAATCACTGTCACTTTCAGTAGTGACAGAATTATGATCAGAGAGACATGTGTCCTCACAGAGTTCTGGTAGCTGCTCATAAGATGGAATTGGCACTTCTTCTGAGTGAGGGATAGGGCGTCTTGCAGAGACTAAATTTGCATAAGTCCACTTATTACGGTTATTTCGATTGATTCCAGTTATATTTACTAGGCAGACATAACAGTCATTGAAGTGATTTTTTGGTTCTCTCCAAACCATTGGTACACCGAATTTCAGACTTTTCCTTTTGCCAGTAGTCCACTGTCGCCAATGCTCTGTACAAGTTTTACAGACAATATGTGGTATAGTTATTGTAAAATCAGCGCAAAAATTCTAGGCACCAAAATAATTTTTTTTTTTGTAGGCCTGTGTTATCATTATAAATATTGAGCATCAGGTGCTGTTAAAACTGAATTTTCTCATTTGAAATCCCGTTAGCAAATTTGGAGGTGCCTAGAGCATCTTCCGATATGTTGAGCAGTGTAGAGTATCTTCTGATATCAGATGCACCCCGCCCAGGTATCCGATTCGGTTTCTGCTTTCCGCCATTTCCTAAGTAACTATCCGGTGTGGGATTCATCAGATAAGCGAGATTGATTTGCATGGAGCATTCGGATTACACCTCACCATATTAATTCAGATCGGTATGTCGGATCGCCTGTATGCCGATGGTCTCACATACTCTCCGTTACATAATTCATGTTCGGACGAGTAGCTGTGGGAAGTTCAGACGACACCTGGCGGGTTGCCCTGTTGGTTTGCGTGTTACGTATTCCAAGTCAGCATCAGGAGACCCTTTCTCTCTTCGAGTTGTAAATTTGTTGCGAACTAGTTCCGCTGTATATTTTCCATGGCGACGCAAACGTGGCTTTTGAATACTGATAACTGGACTTCGATGATAAAGTTTATCGCCTGAACGTTGTGCGTTCGATCAAACGGAATTTTCTATGAACACGAAGTCGGATCATTTGAAAAAATTTTGGAAGCACAACAGGAGGTCTAAATACTGGAGGCATAAATAAAATTTTGGGAAATAATATACCCAAAATGTTGGTTAATCAAAGGTGAAGATGATATAAATCGTATTCATTCAATAAAAGAGTATTTCATTTTTTAGTATTTGTTGGGTAAAATAAAGAGCCTGTTGCACCAAAACCCCCAGATCTTCACTAAAAAATACAATTTCAACTAGTTTCGTTCGAGAGTTATCGCGCTCTAGGAATTATTGATTTGGACCAATTAAATTCGATTGGAGCATGATTATTAGTGACATCCTTTCAAGAATCCACTAGGACTTTGCACGAACAATTTCATGAATATGCCAATTCTAACTAGTTTTCGAAAATTCCGAATTTCAAAATATCAGAATTTTATGTTTTCGAAAGTCAATTACCCTACCTATCTCTGCCTCTGTTCGGTATTTTGGTTTTACAGGTTTACTCCTTTTTAGAAAAAAAAAATTTCGAAAACCTGTTCGTTTTAACTTCATTCGAACATCTTCCAAGTTACAAATTAATCTAGGATTTATTGTTCTACTAGTTTCATGAAGTAGAACAAGCACGCAAAAAGGATTGTTGCTAAGGAAGTTTTATATCCGAGCATAAATATATGTCTCTAATACCCTACCTCAGGTTTGCCCCTTTCTACGTTTCTCGCTTCAGTTCCTACACACAAGTTGACTACACAGTATAAATAGGACGTCTCAATTATTTCGGACAGTTCATCTAGACCTTAACTCTTGCCTGATTTCTCCAGGGTTTAATCTAGAAAACGGGGGGCTTAGGAGCTCCATAAATTTCACATATTCAACGATGCTTCTTTCGACGTTGGCGAAGAAAAACTAATAAATTGTATCCAACTGAACAGTCGTCTTTTAGATGCCATAAAGGGTTGGGACAGCAATCATCATTAATTCATTCTTATGATTAATTTTCCGAAAAATGAATCTCAATCAGATGTATAATGTCAATTCAAACACGCTGAGAATTCAAGAAGCAGGCTAGATACTTAGGAATACTCTCTAGTGCCGTGCGCAAAACCAAAAGACCAAGATGGCAGCATTTCCGCTCTTCAAGTCCTTAGATTTGGTTAATTTCTTTCCGAGGTCAACCCGTTGCAATGAAGCTATTCGAGTTGAGGAACACTGTTAGCTGTTAGATATAGACAACGGCATATGAGACACCCTGTATATAATTGATTAGCAATGGGTGCTTTTTCCACCAAAAAAAAAATCGAAAGAATATCGTTTCAACTCCATCGATTCGATATATATTCGATAAAGGTATAAAGGTGTAACCATGAACAGAGTGCCTCGCCGATTACTTCGAATTTCGTTCCATTCGTTCACGCATAAACTAAGCGGGTCCGATTTACGTCTAGAATATGACATAAGAATCTACATAAGATTACAATGTCAACGACAATTGTCATTTCAGAGTAGGAATCGACAGGGGTGAAATGAATTGGCTAGGGATTGCAAAACTGGTTCTATGCTGGGTAAATTTTTGAATTTCATAAATACATATCGTAGACTGTTAAACTATACGAGAATACCTCACCAGGGCTCTTACGAATCGTATGAATTGAAGAATTTTCAAAATATTATACGGAGTATGGATTAAAATTGTAATTGAAATTATGTGACAATATTCTGTGAACGTCGGACGTGACTGATGATCTGGAAATTTGTGTTTGAGCCGAAGTAAGCTATTTTCAGCAATCAATTTAGATTATTTTTCCGACCCAAATATCGACCAATAGAATTGCACCAGCAACGTTGGAGGAAAAAGATTGGGATGCAATGAC
This sequence comes from Micraspis discolor, assembly GCA_030674115.1. NCBI lineage: Eukaryota > Metazoa > Arthropoda > Insecta > Coleoptera > Coccinellidae > Micraspis > Micraspis discolor. The sequence continues at coordinate 93,325 of JARTUT010000049.1, read as the reverse complement.
CACTGTTTGGGTCGAGCAAACTCCTGATGGCCTCCGGAAAAAATTATTCATGATAATATCAGTGGAATTGGCTTGGAGAGGTGGTGAGGGCAGCATGGCGTCAATACATCACTTCAAAGCAGAACAGCGAAATGACGGGGAAACAACTGGGAGAATTGAATACAAGCCAATTTTCAGCAAGACCACACAAGGTGGTGATAAAAAATTATCAGACAGCAAGTGGCTGGTGGAGAATCGGAGAATCCCTGACAAGTGCCCAGTGAGACTGTTCCAGAAATTGAGAGAGAAGAGAGATGTCAATATCAAGAGCGACAGACTATTCCTGACCCTAAATCCATTCTGGAACAAAGTTCCAGGCGCTAGGTGGTACAAGGATTCCTCAGTAGGCCAAAACACGATTTCAAAGTGGGTTAAGGAGTCAGCACAAAAAGCTGGGCTTGACCTTGGTAACAAAAAAATCACCAATCACTCCAGTCGTGCAACAGCCGTCTCCAATCTGGCAAAATCGGGCCTGGGAGAGCAGCAGATAATCAAAATAACTGGACATGCCAACAGTAACTCCATCAAGCCGTATCTCCAACTCGACCAGGAACACCACGAATTAATTGTCAAGAAACTGCGAAGGAGTGAGCCTACTGCAGAAAATGGCATCAACAGCATAAACCTCATGCCATCTACCTCTTCTGGGACCATTACCGATTACTCTGACTTGAAGAAAACATGCACCAATGTTTACAATTGTATTTTTAATTGCACTACCTGATTCTTAATTAAATGTTGTTTTATTCATTATGAAATTCTTATTTGTTAACTGTACATTTCGTCTCATGGTGCAATTCTATTGGCCGACATTTGGGACAGAAAAATAATCCCCCGAAATACCACACGAGCTTCAAAATTATCTGGTATTTCCCGATAGGTTCCCTGCAAACAAATAAAATCGTCAAGTTTTTCAGGAAAAATCACTCGCGCTTCGCGCTCGTGATTTTTTAACCTGAAAAACTTGACTCCTTCTACCTCGAAATATCGCATTTCTTAAACCCTCTCCAACCGAGTTTCTTGATCTCCTTCGGTGGTTACCTGTGTCGAACCATCGATTACCACAGAAATATTCTTTATTGTTTTTAATATATTGGGATTGGGAAAATACAAGATTTTGTGAACGTTACTGTGTTTATTGGGTTTCAACTCACCTTACTGTCAATCTCCTGCCCCTTCGTCATCGCATGCATGATAGCCTCGGATATCCTGTTGTCCAACTCCCTGATTATACTGTCGGCGTTAACCCCAGCCTCGTTATTATGATGCTTCATGGCATTCACCAGTTTCTCGATGCTCTCCACGTAGCTATTCCACGGGGAATCCAACTCGGCCACGTACGAAGTTAAGCATCCCCGCAGTACGTTCAAGCAGTACCCAGAGCACGGTTTCGCGTCTTTCACCAAACCCAAACAACGCGGACAATAAGTTAACTTCACGAGAGCGTCATGACATTCGTTGTTCCTTCCATTGTCGTCGGAGAGGACCACGTCGGTGGCATTGAGCACTTCCAGGCCTACAGCGAAAGCTTGGAACAGGATCTGGGTGGCGTCCAGGCTCTTCGAGAGAGACTGGGCGATCTGCTTGGGTATATCGCCGAAAGGTAAAATGTCTTTGGTGGACAACTTAAGGCAGGATTTGTAATCGATGCTAAAATCCTTGAACGTTTCAGTGTTGGAAAGGGTGTGGAGGTAGACAAGTGGAAAGAGGTCTGTGAAAAAGATGGCAGCGCTGTTTTGGATATCGACTGTGGGAATGATGATCTCGCCATTCGAAGTGTTGACACTTAGGGATTTCCTGATTTCTTTGTAGAAATTCTCAATTGGTGCTTTCGAGTACACCGACATCCTTCTGTAGACGTTGGCGAAGAGCAACAGCGTTTTGTTTTCCGATTGTTCGGTTAGTTGCAGCATGTGATCTGCAAAAAAATACGAAATCTGAGTACAAAAAATTAAAGATAATAATATTCAATTCAACTATTCTTTTGATCTTGAGCTCACAAAGTTTCTGTTGTCAATTCTAATCGAGAATTTGTCCATTGAATTCATATTGAAGAAAATACTCTAGTGAATCTAGAAAAAAACAGATTTTTTCGCCTCGTATGCCTAAGAGTGAAGCATACACCCCTGAAAAACTTAGTCAAAGCTATATTTCCCTCCCTTGGGATACTAAACTCTCGACTTCCCTACTTTTATCAATTTCATTAGAATCTGGTTAGCACTGATGCTCATTTTATTACCATTCGACGATTTACTTAATTAATCCTTAAATGTCAGTTTTATATTTAATGAAAGTACACCAGTTTTCAATTTTGTATTTATATGTGTTCGATCCCTTGTATAATTCATCGAACAGATATATTTGTCAACCATAAACAATCTGATGACGAGATATTGTTGATGATGGAGCTCGTGTTGAATGATTGTTTGGGCTATTACCATCATCTATTGTGGATGTAATGATTTCCGACGTTTCGATAGACATCTTCTATCTTTATCAAGGAGAAAAGTAAGAAACCTTTTGAAAATTATCAATTTTCAAAAAGTCAATTGACAGAAGTCATGAAAGGAAATGAACGATGTTATATACTCATCTGTGATATGATGATCTTTTTAAGTTGGATCGAACTATCGGCGTCCAAACTTCTGGCAGATCTATAGATGGAGCACTTATGGAATCAGGTGTTATTTTCATAAATGCTGCCTCTTTGATTTTTCTTCTTGCAAGTTTTTCTTCTCTGGATATTATTGATGCTTCATCTCATTTTATACGATGATTCTCATCTACAGCATGTTGGACCAACCTGGATTTGTCGCTGTCTAGTACTCGTAGAAAATTCTGATGTTCTTTTATTCGTACATTCAGAGGGCGTTTAGTTTCTCCGATGTAAGATCTTCCGCACTCGCAAGGTAATTCATATATGCAGTTCTTTGTCCTTTGTGTCTCATTATTAGGTTAAACTTTTGTAAGTTTAGCTCTGATAGTGTCTTGAGTTTTGAATGCGGTCGTTATATTTTATCTATTTATATCTGTTGGTTCAGGTTGACTTTCTCTTGTTCGTCTAGCTTTTTCTAATATCTTTTTGGGGTAGCTATTGCTTCTAAGAGTTTTCGAGATGTTATTTATTTCTTCATTTTGGTCTTCTTCAGTGCAACAAATATTTATTGCTCTATCAAATAAACATTTTGCTACTCCCAATTTAGTGTTTAGTTGGTGGTTTGAATCAAAATGTAGATATTGTCCTGTGTTCGTTGGCTTTTTATACACAGTGGTTCTTGGGATTCCATTTTGTTTCTGTTTCCGTTTTGTTCTGGTTCATCAAATGTTCATTTAAATTGAGGATAAAATCCAGGAATTATCATATTTTCAAGGGTAATACCATTAGAGTTGAGAATTTTTTGAAAACACTCTTGTTTTTTGGGAATTATGCGTTTAAATTTTTATAATTTTCAAAAAACGGCAGAGTGTTCTCAAAAAAAATTCGAATCTCGTGTGGTATTTGGAAAGATCATTTAACAATATAAATCAAACAAAATAAAAAATAAGTCTTTATTCAGAAATAACCAGATAGAAGCATAACAACAAATTATTCATCTTTATTCTCAAAATAATAATTATAAATTTTCTGTTCAAACCGTCAGGATTATCTTCTTTACATAAGTTGACCATCTATTTGTGTTGCTCCAAAGACAGCGCCTTGGCACTAACTTTTCTTTTCTCAGGGTCCACTTGGAAAATACGCCTCTTGGCATTTCGTGCATCCCGCGCCGTTTTAAAAGCCACGTCTGTGAATGGATCGAACCTAACGCCTCATTCGGAATAGAATTTTTCCTGCAGCTGTTTGGCAGTATTATTCCACAAGGTTTTTACGACACTTTCCTTGTAGTCTGATCCATCTCTTTTCTTCATATTGAAAGCCCAGTCTAGCATAATATTATTGAGCTCTGACAAACTTGTTTTTTCATTTACAAGGTATTCCCGGGTAGCATAGAATTCTTCAAATTGTTTCCAAATGTAAGATCTTGACTTCACTGTATTAATCGGCACACTTTACTTCACACTTTCCTCAATTGAAGTAATATTACAATTCCCAAAATGTTTCATTTTTATCTTCTTTATGGTAAAATACGAAAATAAACTGACAGAACTGCCAAATGTTCTGTTGAAGTTATCGCTAACAACTGCTTGTTTATCGTAACCATGACGACCGCTACTTCCACCAACGGCCAAAGCTATCCGGACGTATTGATATTCCTATGCAAATTTGGCATTTCTAAATTTCTAAAAGTGTAAACACTGTGAGGTTGAGTGTTTTCAGATACAGTTTGTTTCTATTGGTCCGTTTTCAAAAATTGAGCGATTTCATTGGACGATGTAGTATTGTGTTGAATGATCACTAATTCTCTACTGGAAGGTTACTGGAGAGCCTTAAAGTGCAACAGGGGGCATCAACAGCTGTTTGGTCGCACATACCCCATTTGGACGATAGATTCTTGGTGAGGGAGTCCCACCATATCAATGCAGAGCATCTTCGGCATAATTTCCCAAAATGACAGACATCTGGGTGAAATTAGAGATTGTCGCTTCACTTGGAATAAGAGCGCAATAATCTTGCACTGAAACTGTAATTGTCAATCATTGACCTTCGATGTCATTCCCTATGACATATTCAATTGAATGTTTGATCGCCATTAACAGCATCTAATCTACTGCATCAACTATTCAATAGTCCAATTTACCGGTCATACATGTAACAATCGATTTGTGGCCTTAGGCAAATTAGAGCAACGCGTCACAACTCTTGATCTACAGAGGTTCCTTTTTAAATCAACCTGCTATGATTACTGAACCGCCTATTCGGGTCACACGTTTCCAATATATTTTCTATTAATAATGTTCGAGATTACGAGAAAAGGACAAACAAACGACCAGGGCTAGTTTTATGGGGAATGTTAACACGGTTTATTGAACGGCGATAATAACCCGTAGCTCTGTTTGTTCGAGACAAGGTGCACCGAGTTATGGGAATATATCGACTGGTTTCTGCATAATGCCGCAGCTTTATGTGGTGCTTGAAGTGCCAAGGCATAATTATGGTGGGAGAATTTTATGGACACATTTTATGGAAACTTATAGTAGTTATTATAGTCCAACATGTATACAGGGTGATATGGGGCTACACTATTGATTCAAACTGAAAGTTCTTGGATACAACAGTTTTGGAGTTCCTGTTATTCGAACAGAATGCTTGTAGATTTGCTCGAATGTCTGTATTCTTTGAATATTTGAGAATGATAACATTCGAACGAAATGAGCTAAAGAAATGAAATTTTCAGAGTTGGTTTGAATGATGAATATCTCAGACTAATTGGTCGTTGAGATAGACCCAGCAGTTTCGAGTTAATGAAAAAACCTTCGAATCAAACTTCTGAAATAATTTTTGGAACGAATTTCCTAACGCAAGGTTGGGAGAGACCGTAAGAAAAAGTCCCTGGAATGAAACCGTTAAATGAGATGTGTGCAGGCGCGACAGTAGTATACAAAAGCGAGTAGTGTATAATACCTTTACCTATCTCCTTCTTTCTTTTCGTTCTCTCATCCCTTCTCTCTCTAATATCATTCCACCCCGCTAATGCATAGTATATACTCATGAATTCATGGAGAAGCACGTGGCGAATACTCAAATTATAGCTACATTTCACTCGTTAGTAGCCACGTTTATTTTCATATAATTTCGAATCGGCAAAACAATAATAAATATAGAAACAATGGCAAGTTAACTAACAACAAGTGACTTGGAGGGAATTGACAGTGACAATAATGGGAAATTATTCAGTGCAAAAGAATTCAATACGTTAGTATTGGTTTATTTATAAATATGAAATACACTGATCAACAATTGCTAGGGATCACTTATGAACTTCTCTTCATTTGTATTTTTTTCAAGTTATCTCGTGAATATCTGTACATTATATGTTCTCTAAGGAAAAATTAAGATGTTTTGAGTTGATTATATCAAATTTTTCCTCACTTCATCGGCTCTTGTTCACAAAATCGATTATTCTCTGTAGGTTGTTACAGATCAGCTTATCAGTCATGCCGAGAAGACGTTTGGCTCCTGTGCAACTGGACCAAATCATACGGTGGATACAGGAAGGTTTGTCCCAGCGAGAAGTGTCTCGGTGGTTGAATGTTTCGCAAAGTGTCGTGAGTTGGGCTTGGAGTAGGTTCATCCAAAACGACTCAGTAGCTTATGTTCAGGGGGGAGGTCGGCAGCGCAGTACAACAGCTGCCCAAGATCGTCTTTTGATCCTCAATGCTAGGAGAAATCCCACTTACCCGGCGTCGCAGCTCCATAGATCACCGAGGGTTGCAACAGAAGATCTAATTTCGAACCATTCTGTAAGACGACGACTACATGTTCGGGATTTGAGAGCACGTAGGAGGGTACAACTTCCCCGTTTGAATAGGGAACACCGGGTTCATCGACGGCAATGGGCCGAGGAGCACCGCAATTGGACAGTTGAAGATTGGAGCCGATGTTTATTTACCGATGAGTCTAGATTTCGTTTGGTCAACTCCGATGGACGTATTCTTGCTTGGAGGGAAAGAGGCCGAAGGTATGCAGAACAGTTTATGGTACCCTCAACAGCTTTTGGCGGAGGTTCTATATGTGTATGGGGAGGCATTTGTTCGAACCAACGCAAAGAGTTGTTTGTTCTGCAGAACACCACAATAACCAGTGAGAGATATCACGATATGATTATTGAACCCATAATTGTTCCGTTTGCGGCTGCTTTGGGCCAGAATTTCATTTTAATTGACGATAATGCCCGTCCACACCGTAGTCGTCTGGTTAATGAAGCGCTAGAAACTCATGCTATTGATAGGATGGACTGGCCAGCTCGCTTTCCAGACATGAATTGCATCGAACATGTCTGATCTGATAAGTCTAGACAATTGTCAAAAACTGATTAATAACCTGGAGGACCTTTATAACGCTTTACGGGATATTCGGACGAATTTGCCCCAAAATTTTATAAATCGTTTGATTAAAAGTATGCCTCGTCGGGTAGAATGCTTGAGACGAGCTCGTGGGGGACCAACTAGGTACTAGCTTAACCGAAACTTCAGCCTTCTTGTGGTTTCATCATAAAATTTTTATGTTATTCAAACACAGAATTTTGAGTGTACCTAATGAAGTCTTTTATTCGCTCCAACTTTCCATTTTTTCATTCTTTTCTCAAGTGAACCATATTATCAACTGAAAATACTCTGATATCTGACTAAATTCATAATCTTGGAGCGACTATTTCAGAAATAAATTTAGAAAAAGTAAGTAATCCCTATCAATTGTTGAGCAATGTATTTTACATTGGTTAATATTGTGCCTACCTACTAAAATCTTTGTAAGATTTTCTACATTATCTTTCTTGCTGTTTTAAGGGTTACACGAAAAAATTGAGAAAAAACTACGAAATTTCATAGAAATTATATATATATACAGGTGAGTATTTGACCACTGCGTTAATTTTAATAATAGATTCTTGGCGCCAAACGAAACATTTTATTTCCAAAAGAAAGAATGTAGCAGGAGTAAATTGGATGAGCATAGGAAAATATAAATAAGTGGGGTCTCATTTGAAATAAACAAGATGTTGCAAAATTTCTACACATTTGGCAACACTGGAAATTTGAAAGCATTTCAAAAATATACCTCACAAAACCTTTGGTATGTTTACCTCCTGAATTGGAATTATTTGTATTGAAGTTTCGAAAATAATCTACTAGGCCACCCACATTGGGACACTCGATATACCCTATTCTGCTGAAGATTCACAATTTTGACTATACTGGCTTACAGATGAAAGAAAGATGTTACGCTGTCGCGTACTGTTGCGATATTCTCGCAACAAAGGACAGTTCTCGGAATTTGGGGTAGCGGCCGTCACTTCCAAGAATGCCTTCTGTCGGACGGAATTTTGGAAATCCCTAAATTTAGCTACCTGAACTTTTGTACACGTCCGAACTCTTTCAGTTATTAAAATTCATTCTCTCTACACCTCTCAAGGTGGTAAGTACTCCTACAAGTAAATTCATTCTCTCTCAAGACGCTCTTGTGCACAGTATTTTCAAGTAAGCTCTCTTTTATCAATTTACCTTTCACGAGTCCATAACGGCACTCAGAACTACAAGTTCCTCTAAAGATCTCTCAAAATAATCTGTTTTCGGGTCAGTTAGCTACCCTAGTTCATGTGTATGTGAATTACTCAGTTGAAATTCTCTACGTAAGAGAAAAAGGTTGTGAATTGTGTGAAGCTTTATCCAAAGTGCCTGCCTGCACCTTATTCAGATAAATCTACCCTCGACGATTGAAGCAGAGCTGTGGTGAACTCCAAACAACAAATAAGGTCAGATCTCTTTATCATTTATATTACCAGAAGTGCCTAGATTGAGCAAAGAGGTTCAAATCCTTGGTTATTATAGACACCTAAAAACTCTTTCTGTGAGTGTAATCTCAAGTGCCGAACATTGTGTAACTATTCTTATCTGTGAATACATAATTCTATTTTAACTACAAACTTGTTTTTATTCACCTTGCAAACATCTTTTCTACCAAAGATAATTTTTGGATCTACTGTTATAGTATAACCAGCGACTCAGGAAGTCCGCTGCCCTTCATTAAGCGGGTGAATATTATTATTTCTAATTTTGTACCCGCACACGTACTTTTTTGAATGCCTATTCAAGATAAACATTTTGACTAGATATTATACGGGATGTTTTAAATCAATTTCCCCATTCAGACGTTTGAGGAGAACTGGATCTATTCTGAATTTGAATATTACGATTATAATATTACTCACTATAGTCTACTGAGCTGAAATGTTCGTAATTTCGGTTCTACAGGGTACAAAATAATATTGTCAAGAATATGTTTTGACGTTTTTGTTCACCTGGACGAAGTTCTCCCGAATGTTTATAATTTACGAACACACTAAATATTGATCATGGACTATCACCAGGTAATCGATCGCATTTTCGTTTCGATATTAAAAAACTACAAACGATAGCACCCAATAGGAGAAGCTCAGAAATTAATCCATAGAAATTCAAAGCCCCCAGTAATTTAACGCATTAAAAGAAGAGAGAAAATAAAGGTAGCCAACATGGCAATTTAAAATCTCAATATAGCTGAATGGCTCTCAACTGCCAGTCAAATCAACATCATAACGTGGTCGAGGCAGTTCATTTGATCTTACAAAACAAACTGGTTACATACAGTATACCGCTTTCATTACTCGAATTGCAGTATGAAAATTGTTTGTATGTGCACAGACGTATTCAGTCTAGGAACAACTCAATTCAGTGCATTGCAGAAATGACAAGTATTGTTCGGATGGAATGCAGTATTCAAGTTTTGATGGCCGTTGCATCTACAGGGGCAGTTCATGAATAAATGAAGGTATAGATTGATCCAATCTAGATCAACCTACATGGGAATAAGGCTTTTTACTGAAAGCTGGATATTTTTAATCACTGAGCAGAATGAAAGCAGGATTTCCTAGCAAGTTTTTCTGCTGTACGAACTCAATCAGCTGATATAAAGAGAAAGTTTTAATAAGAGCGAAATTGGGATGCTTTGACAGTAATTAAGTCTCATGGATATGATACAACATATCAAGATCGGACATATGGAAGTTTCTAAACATAAAAATAAGAAATCAGCTAAAATAACATTGTATTGTAATATGATATGTCTAGCGATGTTGAATAATGGGTCTTGATAAGCAAAGGACCATATCTAATCGAAATTCCCAGACATTCCAGACAGTAATAAACCTCTCAAAAATATCACTCTGATAATCATAAAACCTAAGATTTAAAACAAAATTTATTGATCCCTACATGGAAATCTTGATGGATGTACGACGTAATAAAATTTGAGAATTAGCTAGGGGAGTTCTACATATGATACATTTACGTGACCCTCACGATCTTAAGAGCTTATATTAATTTAACGATGGGAAAAAGGTGGATCTGTAGTAAAAAAATTAAAATTAAATCAGTGGACCAATCAGAGGTTTGTATCGAGAGACTCAATTGACAAAAGCCAATTTTAAATTTTTCTTTTGAACACCTCTTCGTCGGTGGAAAACCGCTCTTCTACTAGGAAGTTGGAAAGAGGTGTTCATTACAGTATGTATGCATTTCCCATGATCACAATGGTAACGTATTTTCAAATCTTGGGATAAGACTGTTTCCTATAACACTCACCGAGCAAATCAATCATAAATATTTATTATTTTAATATATATTGTCAGTGACTTTTTTATATTCGGACCTCTTTCTATATGGAAAGTTCAAAGCCCCCAACATCTCTGAATGAAGGGGTCCGAATATAAAAAAATTCACTAACAATATAAATTAAAATAATATATGATACTTCATAGTATAGCACTATTTAGTGGACATTTTCACAACAATGTGATGAAACTCTTGGGTTACGAAGGAAACAAGTATAAGCATTTCATTCAACTTGGATGTTTGCCATATTGTGTAGCAACTCATAAAACTCCCCATAAATTCCTTCTTTTGTCTTCGAATACCTCAATCCATTTCATCGCCGAAATATAATAAAAATCCCGTTCTCAAAGGACCAACAAACTGATCTCATCGTCTCTTTCAAGAGAACGATGCTCTTAAGTGCTTGGAACCAGAGAAAATATTTTTTAAGCGTTCTCTGGCCTTGTAAGCGATGTTTATTGACCTATATAACCTCCCGATCCTTTTTACACCCAGTTACCTTCATATAATTCATCCTCTTTCATCCAGTCTTCACAGTACCCCTTGAAATATGACGATTCCTGTAATTATATTGCTACCATCCTTAATTTGGCCGGAGAACTTTTGGTCCTCGTTAAATTTTCTGCAATTTTCTCCGCCGCGAGCTTTTCCACCGGATTGCTCCAGTAAATTTGATCTATTAATTTCTTTTCTAACGAGGTCAATTGATCGATCGAGCTTGTGGAGTTCTTAATTTCTAATCCTCCAGGGCTTTACTCGCGTTTTGGTTTGAAATTGGACCGAGTTTACAGTCTATAGGGAAAGAATGGAAAATTAAATTGAATTTCAAGAACCTTATTTGGAGGGTGTTTTTAAAAACTGATGGTCTCCTCGTGCTGTTACCTTAAAATTAGTGAATACTCAACTGGTCATTTCTTGTCAGAAACGTGCAAACATTTGAAATATATTTGACTGATCGCCATATGAGTAAAAGACGGGTTGCACTCCGGGAGTGCCGGCAGAAGAAAAAAACTTGAATATTAAAGTTGTGCATTCTTGATATTTTGGAATGGTTAGAGAATAATTTTGTATGAATTGCTTTCATTATCAGTATAAAAGTGCTGTTATTTATGTGGTGGAATACAATATTCATTTATTGCGCTATCGTACACAAAAATGACAATAGGTTTGTTCGGGTGGCAGTTCCCAGTTGTACTGGGGTCACAGAGAACCAGGTTCTGTAACTCTTGGAATCGTCGCAAGTTGTTCTATGACACGAACGGGTGAGAACAGGTGGGAACAGATAATTTCAAAACGATTTCGTTAAGTGCATAGATAAGTGAAAGTAAGGTTATGTTGTACATCATGGACATTGAACTCTAAATACCATATAGGTATTCATATAGAGTTCAATGATCATGGATCATATCATGGATAGTGTTAAAAAGATATTGAATAAGTTATTGTGTTATTAATACAGTGGAAATACTTTAGAAATTACAAATATTAAAATTGAACAATTTTTTTTGTCATAAATAAATAAACATAAACATATCCATATAAATAACTGTAAATATAATTTATATGTAATGAAATATTTAAAGAAATGATTTAATTTAATTATAATTTGAAATTTGAATACATGTAGTAGTCGTCATCAGTGGAGAAATTATTTTTGTTAGTTCATATCTGGATAAACTGTGAATTTTTCTGTTATTTCATTGTAATTTTGGTGGAAACTGTGTACAGAAAATATCATATAATAGAATTAGGTAATTGTATATGGAACTGGTGGCATTTGGGAAATAAATAAAAATATTTTCTAACAATTTTCATAGCTTTGTAATTATTTTTTAGATAAGAATTGTTTTAACAAGTCGTTGTGTTTTTGAAAGAGGTCATTCCTACGTTTCCTTCCTAAATTTTCAATACATTTTGAGTGGTTAAAAAATAAAGATACTACGATCACGAAATAACAAAAGTAAATATATAGTATATAAATGCGAAATATCGTATATATAAATAATATAAAATAATTATCTTACATACTTTGATCAACAACTATGCAATTATTTTATTCATCTATTGCAAATGATCCTTCCTCTTCTTTGAGATAACAAAAATTTTGAGAAGCTATTATAACGAATTGATTAAAAATTTATACTCCCACAACATCAATTATACTCAAAAACAGCTATGCAAACCTAATTTATATTACATTAACATACACAAACATTCGCACAAGCGCCCTGCACCACCTAAACGAAACAGCACACGCAGGCACAGTAGAAAGAGTGGGGGATATTATTCCCTCTCCTACTCCTCGATCTTACGCTTTTTCCCTGACGTGAGTTTGGATGTTTTTACCCATACAAGAGAGTGCTCAGTGCCGCTAAAGAAGTTTTCACTTCAAAAATAAATATATAGTATATAAATACGAAATATCGTATAATATAAATAATATAAAATAATTATCTTACATACTTTGATCAACAACTATGCAATTGTTTTATTCAACTATTGCAAATGATCCTTCCTCTTCTTTGAGATAACAAAAATTTTGAGAAGCTATTATAACGAATTGATTGAAAATTTATACTCACACAACATCAAATATACTCAAAAACAGCTATGCGAATATCCTAGTCACCAAATATATAACTTAATTGCCAATTAGAACTACTGAAAATTTGAATCACCGATGATTTGAATTTACCGCTTCTTCTGTTGTACCTTGTACCATCTCTAGATCAGGAACCGTAAGAACAGTAACGAACAGTTCCGAAATCAAGTGCTCCGACCACACGAACGACAAGGAACTCCTGTTCCGTCCCAGACGAACGGGTGAGAACCACAAATTACCAAAAATTACAGTTCCGAACTGCCACGCCAACAAACCTAATCTATATTACATTAACATACACAAACATTCGCACAAGCGCCCTGCACCGCCTAAACGAAACAGCACACGCAGGCACGGTAGAAAGAGTGTGGGATATTATTCCCTCTCCTATTCCTCGATCTTACGCTTTTTCGATCACAATCACGTGACCCTGACGCGAGTTTGGATGTTTTTACCCAAAGAAGAGAGTGCTCAGTGCCGCTAAAGAAGTTTTCGCTTCAAAAGTTTTCACTTCAATAATTCAATTTATACTGACGTTATTAAGAATATGGGCTAGTCTTACGATTTAAGACTCCAAAAAAAAATTTGAATAAAAAGGTTCGTTGGTTATTAAATTTGTTGCTTTACTAGTTTTGGTTTTGAATGCACATTACATGCAAGGAGAGGTATTTTTTTAATTGAGAATTTTTTATTGATTCTTTTTATTCCGTCTGTCGTTAGGTTAAAAGTATAATTTTTTTGTGAAATTCAGAACTCATAGACAAAGGAAGTTTGATATGGCATCTATTGAAGTTTCATTGAATGATTCGCGAAAGAATCTAATTTTGCTGATAAAATTTATAGCATTTATATTCATATATTTGTGCTGGCGCCATGAATTGAGTGAATTAATTATTATCCAGTATAATATCGTCCATAAACGCACTAAATCTGTTATCGTTCCAAAAATATTTCTTATTTTTAATCCCTGGCATAAACAAATATTTGAAATAGCCCGTGGAACTGAATTAAACTCGCCGAATATTCTGGTATTTTCGAAATGGTATCTTTTCTCTACCCAGACTGTTGTCGTGAGGCAACGTGGTTCAAGAATCTCATAAAGCGCATTTTTTACGGCTGTCCTTTAGTTTTGACGTGGGTGTTGATATATCGGCCACATAGCACAATGGCAAAGGTCTAGCGGAACGTTGAAAAACTGGATGTTCGCATGCATTCTCGCGAAAATCTGGAGCCACCGAGATATACTAGGGGTAATTAACCCTGACGACTGCCATAACCACGGTCAAGGAGGAGTTATGCTGTATTGTGATGGAAATTATTGTGCAACTGGAAATCACCTTCCTCCTGCTGTTGGTGGGTTCCGTTTCAATTGCTTTTCTTGATATGATTTGCTTTTATAGCTTTATCCGGAAGTAGGTATGCATTTTATGATAAGAAAAATCTGGCACAAACTATCGTTTATTTTAGTTTATTGAAAATTAGTTATTTAGGGTACTAGTGTTGTTGCGATAAAAAATCACAACAAGGAACAAAAGATATAGCTCTGGTCTTTTGGGTTGAATATTTTCTTGCAAGAACGCTCGGAGTATCAAGAGAAATTTAGAGAACCCCTTTTTTGATACCTGCACAAGCATCCTTGGTACCTCGTGCGATTTTTTTAATTAGTTTACTTTCAGCATTGAATAACGTCACTCAAAACTCTACAAGTTTCTCGTAGTTTAAAATTGCAACTCTCTTATACATTTTCTCCAGTTGAGTCAGTTAGTTACCCTAGTTAATTGTGAATCTGAGTTATTCATTTGCAATTCACCCAAGGGAAACAGGAAAGTTGTGACTTGTGAATATGTGAAGCAATTGCATATCGCCAAGCTACAATTTGTTAGTGAAACTTTCATCCGAAGTACCTGCACGTTATTCTGAGAAATCAACGATTGAAGCAGAACTGTGGTGAATTTCAAAATAGAAAAATAAGGTCAGATCTTTTAATTATCTAGTATTACTAGAAGTGCCCAAGATTGAGCAAAGAAGTTCAAATCCTTGATACAGTAGTATATACCGGCACAAGGAACCAAATGAAAAACTTATTATTCTTTCCGCGACGTTCCGGAAACTTTTATTTCCTTATTCAGGCTGCAAAAATAGGAAAACTCAATCAATCGAGCACTCAGAGAGAATTATAAGGAATACAAACGTCAAAAAATATAAAAATAATAACAATGATATGTACACATACGCCATGAAATAAAATAAAAATAAATATCTATCAAAACTCGAAATTAAAATGAAAACCAATAAGATTTCATAATGAACCAATAAGGTCATGTTCAAAGACTCACACAATATGGAATATTACAATTAAATATATGAAATATAACAAGAAATAGAACTCACCACATCAGAATAACAATTATAAACATGATATAATATTTGAATGCATAATTTACAGAGAAAACAGGGTTCTAACGCAAATGAATGTATATGTTAGGCCCGAAGACCGAAAACGCTCAGTGGCCGGAAAAAACGGCCACATCGCGTTTTGGCTTCCTTCGAACGCACAGAATGCGTTTTGGCTGTTTTTAAACGCTCGCAATGCGTTCTGGTACTTGTTAAACAGCCGGAACGCGTTTTGTCAATTGTTCAACTCTCACAACGCGTTCTTAATGTTCGACTTGTATTATTTGCCGCTTTCTACCTGCGTAGGATAAAATTTATATTGTCCTTCATAAAACAAAATTGAAAATTGAAATACAATTCAATTATTGACAACTACAATTGGATATCAAAGATGGGTTCGGTTTTTCTTGCGAATCATTTCAACAATATGAAATTTCTTATAATTGTTTTTCAGTTCTAGGAAGAAAGTTACACTAATAAACTTATATTGTCGAGCATATAATATATAAATGGATGAATGAAAAAACGAAAAGTTCTTTATTGAACAAATGAATTTCAATTTATTTTCTACAAATCCAACTTATTGTGGAGAACAAAACAAACTTGAATTTATAACTCTTTTAATTACTTTATTAGAAACAATTCAATTATTGAAAACTACAATTAAATACAAACGACGGGTTTTTCCGAACTTTTGTGTACTTTACATAGGTACGTTACTTATTTTTACAAGAACTATTTGAATGACATTGCGAATTACATAGTACATTTGAATTGTATCCGTAAAGTATGGAACAAATTCATTTTTAGCTAATCAGACCATTTTAAGAAATAATCCTGAAACACATCGATTTTTATTTTAATTTACCTTATTTTAAAATAGTAATCTAATATCACCGTCATTTTTTTTAAATTGAACTATTTTGTCTCCATTTCCGGATTACTCTAGCTGAGCTGATTCCAAAAATGTATCACATGTTGATTCCAATAGGTACAGGGTCGACAAATAGACTATAGTTTAGTATGTGCTCAGTGCTCATAAAGAAATGCTAGACCACAAGTACCAAACATGTTCGGAAACAACTTATTTTTATTATTCTAAAAATGTAAAAAACTACAGGGTCTTACATTTGAACCAATTGCCGTTAGACAAACGCGTTCCGGCTGTTTAACAATTACCAGAACGCGTTGCGAGCATTTAAAAACAACCAAAACGCGTTCTGTGCGTTCGAAGACAGCCAGAACGCGATGTGGCCGTTTTTTCCGGCCACTGAGCGTTTTCGGTTTTCGGGCCTAACATATACATCGTAATATAACCAACAATATGGGAGATCAAAGAGTTAAACGACAATGAAAGTGTAGAAAGTGCAGTAGCTTGCGATAAATTACGACAGTCCCTAATATGTTGAGTCATTCTGGATTTTAGGTACTGCTTTGTCTGGCTAATATAGCAACCATCTGATTGGCTTGTTAATTGCACTGACTGTGATATTCCACCTGAAGTACATAAATTTCTGTCCCTGGAACCTAAATTTTCGTTACCTTATAATAAGTTTATTCAAAATGAGTAGAGCAGGAAGGCTTATCAGAAGCTCCTTCAATGAACAACCTATCCCTATCCTCCTCTGAAAACCCTCTCACTCAATCCGCCATAGCGAAAACAATAGACCTTTACGTAAGCCGTGAATTATCGTTATTTTTCCAGTTTCGCATTCTCGGCAGTCGATAGGCTTCAATTCAGTCGCTGCTCGCTCGGGACCTTTAAAACTTTTATTGACGTTTGTTTCTGCCATAAATCCAATATTTATCGCATTCCTTGTCAACTTGTTGAATGGAAAAGGTAAATGTTTGAACATAATTGCGCGAGTGATAAGTTAACGACAAGCCGGCCGGGCACTACGAGGTGGAATTCGAAAAAGAATCGAATCTTTTATTTGAGTGTTGTTGTAGGAATTCACATAGGGAACATGCGAATGTACGTTTACTTTGATAAAGGAATATTTGATTAATAAGTAGAACTTCACGGCTGGGTTCCATAAACGTTGATTGCTTCATTAACCAATTGATCGAGCGATTCTTAGTCCGGTCAAGTTAGACCAAATAACAGAGGTGAGGTATGTATACTTTGACCGGACTATCTATGCTACAAATTTTTGAAAAATTGCATGGTTAATTTGAAAAATTTATTGAAGCAATATATGAATTATTTAATCAATGAACTTCATAAATATAATATTCCAACAGATAAAACACTTATCATAGTTAGGAAAAAGCTTGAAGAAGATCAAACCCTTAGTGAAAGAACTACACTAAGCGTGAATGCAATTATGGAAATGCTTTCTCTTTGTATTGAAACAACATATTTCCAATTCGAAGACATCTTTTATCAACAAGAATTCTGAATGGCCATGGGTTCACCACTATCACCAATTTTAGCTGATTTATATATGGAAATTTTCGAACACAAGGCATTAGAAAAATATGTACTTAAACTCAAACTGTGGAAAAGATATGTAGATGATACTTTCATTATTTGGCAACATGGAAGAGACACTATAGATGGATTCCTTCAATATCTAAACAATCAAGAGGAATCAATTAAATTCACAATTGAAATCGAGAAGGACAGACAACTTCCATTCTTAGATGTACTCGTACATAAACAAAATAGAATCCCAAGAACCGCTGTGTATAAAAAGCCAACTAACACAGGACTATATCTACATTTTGAGTCAAACCACCAACTAAACACTAAATTGGGAGTAGCAAAATGTTTATTTGATAGAGCAATAAATATTTGTTGCACTGAAGAAGACCAAAATGAAGAAATAAATAATATCTCGAAAACTCTTAGAAGCAATGGCTACCCCAAAAAGATATTAGAAAAAGCTAAACGAACAAGAGAAAGTCAACCTGAACCAACAGATATAAATCAGACCATTAAAACCGTAATTCCTTATGTAAAAGGTTTGTCGGAGAAAATGAGAAGAATTGGAAATAGATACAACATAACGACTGCATTCAAAACTCAAGACACTATCAGAGCTAAACTTACAAAAGTTAAGCCTGATAATGAGACACAAAGGACAAAGAACTGCATATATGAATTACCTTGCGAGTGCGGAAGATCTAACATCGGAGAAACTGAACGCCCTCTGAATGTCCGAATAAAAGAACATCAGAAGCTTCTACGAGTACTAGACAGCGACAAATCCAGGTTGGTCCAACATGCTGTAGATGAGAATCATCGTATAAAATGGGATGAAGCATCAATAATATCCAAAGAAGAAAAACTTGCAAGAAGAAAAATCAAAGAAGCAGCATTTATGAAAATAACACCAGATGCCATAAGTGCTCCATCTATAGATCTGTCAGAAGTTTGGACGCCGATAGTTCGATCCAACTTAAAAAGATCATCATATCACAAAGGAGTATATAACATTGTTCATTTTTCTTTCATGACTTCTGTCATATTGATTTTTTGAAAATTGATAATTTTCAAAAGGTTTTTTACTTTTCCTCCTTGATAAAGATAGAAGATGTCTATCGAAACGTCGGAAAACATTACATCCACAATAGATGATGGTAATAGCCCAAATAATCATTCAACACGAGCTCCATCATCAACAATATCTCGTCATCAATGAACTTTATGTTGTTTAAAATCGAATCGAAAATGTTTTTAGACTCCTGAAGGTCAGCTCCATAAGATCGTTGATTGACCAATGGGATTTCTAATTTACAGTATTTTGAGCATAGAATCGCCCTATCATTCAGTTAACCTGGCGTTTATCAATCTCAGCCTCAAGGTGTGCTTCAACCAGCGTTGATCATCCGATTAATCAGGTTGAATCGGCGTATGGAATAAAGATGTGAAAAAACTTCTATAAAGGTACAAAACAAATCTAGGAGACTGGGTTCGAAGCTTTTAAAACTCATATGAGCCCAATTTGAAGCATTCTTATGTTAGAATAGATATAATTTGATGAACCCTGAAAGTCTGAAGCTATAAAGAACCAGCTCTTCATAAAGACAAGTCTTCAATTCAACAGGTCCTGACAGAAAATACATTACCTATTTCAACGGTCATCATGAAAATATACCAAAGTACCTATGTGAGCGATGGAAAACTTTTTCTCTATTTATTATGGAATATTACTCTGGATTAAATATTGAATAAGGAGCTAAACATCATCGAAAATGAATAGAACAAATGGCAATTTAGATTTTGTAGTGAATATAAGACAAAAATGTTCAGTGGTTGTGAACTGTTCTTCACAATTTAAGATAAAGGTTTGTTGATTTATTTACATTCATTGAGGGGGTTGTTTCAGTATCCCACAGTTCCAGAGTCTAGAAAGTAATTTGAAACAAGTGCGTCAAAACTCCTGACTTCATGTAGACAGTGCTTTCCTACATTTTTCACTACACCTAAAACTAGGAAGAACCTGGAACAACATTTTTTTCCCCTCAATTCAAGGAAAACAATTGATGACGGCTAATGATAACATAAATATTTGGTAATAGTATATATGAGCAGTTTCGTAGTGATTTCTTTGGGCGGCTAGGACAGCACATATGCAGAAATAATGTTTTTATGCGTCCAAAATAATGCATATTTCAAAGAGGATGCAGAATGAACGTCTCTATAACAAAACAACCGGATGATTCTACTCATAAATTCCATTTTCCTCCATGATAAACAACTCCGGGTTTCTCTCAGATCTACGTTAAATATGACTTCAAGCGAGGACAATATCATGCTGATATTTAGTAATTGTGTGTGCAGACTGTAAGTGAACGGAATATTAACATTATTTATAGCATGAATCAGCTGTTACCATCGAACTTACGACAAGCTTCCAGTCAAGCGTACAGACAATAAATGGTCGAAGACTTTTATGTTATCGTGTAGATAAAAACCTTCTTGTTGATGATTAATTGCGAAGGTCATCGAGTATAAAATAGAGAATAAATGGGAATTCGGGTCCACTGCTTATTCACATAATTAAATTTTCGAAAAATGTGAGGAGAAAATTCAAGAGATCGGTGGAATAAAAATTGTGTCAAATTACTGATGTGAGCTCAGCTACTTTAACGCGTTTGTTATCTATTCCTAGATTCTGAAACATTATGACCAACTGCCGTATCATTTACCTTCACGTTTCCGGCAAATGGAATTATTGGGCCATTTTGCTTCGAAGATGTGCTGTTACTGTGAATGCTGAGTGATACCATTCAATGTTGAAAGACTTTTTATCGACACAGTTGAGTCATACTGATGTGTCTGACGTCTATTTTCAGCAAGACGGTGCTACATGTCACACAAC
This sequence comes from Micraspis discolor, assembly GCA_030674115.1. NCBI lineage: Eukaryota > Metazoa > Arthropoda > Insecta > Coleoptera > Coccinellidae > Micraspis > Micraspis discolor. The sequence goes on along the minus strand of JARTUT010000049.1, from coordinate 72,652 downwards.
TCGAGAAAAAATTACGTTTTTGCGATCAAAATTTCTTCAACGTGTAATTCCACGAAATGCAGATTTCAATTGGCCTCCAAGGTCATGTAATCTAACACCATTAGATTTTTTTTGTTGGGTTTTCTGAAAAGTTGGGTGTATGTAAACAAGCCACAAACAATTTATGATCTAAAAAACAACATTCAAGTTGCAATTCGTAAAATAACACCAGGAACATGCCGGAAAGTCATTGAAAACTTCGATATTCGGATTGATGCCTGCAGAGGCAGTCGTGGTGGACAATTGAATGATATTCTATTCCACTTATAATTGTGATGGATCATACTCACAAATCTATAAGCACTCTGATCAGGGGAACAATAGTCTTTTCCCGTACTATGGGACAATGTGATGCAAAATGAACGCCTAATGAATGAACAAACCTATATCTCAAATTAAAAATAACTATTCATAATTTTCCCCAAGTTTTGTTCGAAGCTATAATTCCCTTTTACTAAAAACTTACGTCAGTGCTTTTCTAAATTTTGACATCGTATATCATTTCAGCCATCGAGATTGAATTTTATCTCTATCGTTTCCCGTTATGAAGAATTTTAATTAATATTACGCCAACTGACACGAATTAATGAGCCCGGCATTTGTCAATCGAATATTGATCTGTGATGGCCAATCGTTCAAAGAAAATCATTGGGACGTATGTCATTTCTCTTTTCTCTTGAGTAAATGAAAAAAATGATCATATCTTCAGATGGGAAAGAGTTACGGCAATGAAATTTGAGGATAAGTAAGATATCGATCACCTCAATATATTCACGAATTTTTATTGAAATCCGAAAAATATTTTATGAGATAGTGCGGATTAAAAATTTTTTTTTTTTGGAATATTTTAAAAATTTTCTAGATTAACGATTTCTGCTAAATTTTGCGAGCCGTTTTGTTGCAGCCTCCCTCAACAATATTTTAAGTATCAACTTGATCGGATGGATATTCTAGCAGTTATTGAGGAAACAAAATTTCAGATGCTCATAACTACTGAACCATCCGACGGATTTGGCCCAATAACGAACTTGACCGAGATATTTGAACAATTAACCTATTCTGAAAATATGAAAACTCTAGCTCATCTCTTTTGGATACTAGAGAGTATACGGCCGGCCGGCCGGACAGACTCAACTTTCGCCACGGATTCTTCATCGGGGAGTCAAACCTAATCGATTGAGACCATAGCTTATTTCGATTTTCCATAGCCTTGCTCGCTCTCAATAATTCTCGAAATACCATAATTATATCAATAACGATGAGATATAATTGAAGTGACGGCGAGAAATGGGTCAACAGCATCAGCGGCGTACGTCGAAGCTGGTTCACCTCGTTTTTAATAATCTCTACGCAATTCCAAACTCAAAGAGAAGACAATGCACCGTAGGAAGCAGAAGTAGCAGAACGGCATGCTGGAATGCAAGGCCGTTGTCGGTTTCAAACCGCTGCCTGGGCTGGTACGGACTTGTCTGGGCAGATTCACAGGTATTCTGTTGAGGTAGCAACGGTTTAGTCATTCGATTTTAATTGACGCGAATTCTATAGGATATCTAGACTGTATCGAGTTGGGTGCCCAGAATGTACATAAAGCCATTGAATTCAAGGTATTTCCTGAAAAATGGTGGATTTCAAAACACAAATGAAAATGATATTGAAAAAGAGCACTATTGCGAAGTTAGGAACTTCCAGTGACACATGATTTCAAAGCAACATGGGCCTGATAAAACCAAGGTGGATGAAAATATTTTTTGGTAAAATTTATTTATACATGGTGTTCCTAAATTGAGCGTACAAACGAATAGGACATATCCTTTAAGAATGTTTACGAAAAGTCCCATAAACACAAGAGCACAAACGTTTTTTTTTAAGATACAAAGTGAAGTTAAAGTTTTTGTCTCATGGTATTTACACCTTACAAGATATTCAACTGAAATTTGTCATATACAGGGTCTTTCACGAGGACCTCACCCATATTTATACGGGAAACTACTGAACGTATTTTCATGAAATTCATCACTTATAAGTATTTCACGATGCTGATGAAATCTAAAATATTTTCAAGACATGAGCACCTCCGGTTTTTCCGGAAATGACGTCAACTTCCGTTTTTCAAATTACAACACCATTTTTTTTATTGCAGAAATTGATTCCTTAGAAAATTTCAAGTTATTTTTACGTAACATTTTTCAGAATTGGTTGGAAAATTCTCTCTGAGTGGAAAAATTCGAAAAAATATCGAAAATAGAGCTCCGTTGAAACAAGAATAACTTCGAGGTTTTTGGATGGAAAATTTTCATTTTTGAAATTTTTCAAGATGGAAGATTGATGTATCCACTTTAAAAATCGAAATCGCGATTCATGATACAGGGAGTGAAAAAATTGCTTTCAAAGTTAGGGATGACAAAATTTTGGAAAATCAATTTTTTCAAATTAGAACCCCATTTTTTTATTGCAGATATTGAATCTACATTAAAAATAATGTGAGTGTATGCATCACACCCTTGCCCTGAAGTGGATATTTTCTGAGTTATTCACATAAAACTGTTTTTCGTCTTGAATTTTCAGCAATTTCTTTTCCCTTCACGCCAAAAAGATGAAATTTTCAGGAACTGTTATTTGAACCATGCTGTAGATTTTTCACCCCTTCTTGAAACCGACTTCAAGTTACTATTAGGAGAAACATGGCAAACTCTCGCAGTTATAACTAGAGCAGATGCTCAAAGTTTTGACCGTTAATTTCTAGACATTTATTTATACGTCTCAGGAATGCTTCGTGCGTTGCTCTTCTTATTTCATCGGGAGGAAGAGATCTGCAAAAGTGTTTAAAAACCAAATTGAGTTTCAAAACTATGAATCTAAAAATCTAAACAAACCTGAAAGCATTTCTGACTCGCTCTATGCAGTCCTCTTTATCAGTCACTTTACTACCCTAATGTATACACAGAGAAAAAAGTGTAGTAGAAGATGAGAACAACGAAACTACAGTTTCGTGTGAATCCTCAAAATTCTCTCAAAGATGCCGAGATTGCTCTGGGATTATCTCAATCGAGTGTTTGGAGAATATTAAAAAAACATAAAATGCACCCATATAAATTCAATAGGGTACAACATTTGAAGGAAACTGATTTCGTCAGGAGAACAGAGTTCTCCTTCGATGAACGAAAGAGAAACTGCAAGTGAATGTATAACAAGGCTCCCTCTCGATTTCTTTTAGACAAATATTGAACAAATCATAGTAAAATTACATTAAATTAAACCGAGAAGAAGTCGTGTTGTGGGGATCATCGGATGAAGTCAATGCAAAAACGTGCTCTCATGTTAAAGCGCCAAAAAGAACTAAAATTTCTGTTCCTGGGAGGAAATAAACACTTACCGAGAATAGTTATGTATTTCTCGCAAATCTCTGACTCATAAGAGTCACTTTTAGATATTGATTTCAATAAATACACAGATGACCGGCATCTCATCTCGACAGAGAGAAAAAAACTACGCTGATCGTTCGAGGTTAGCTTCCGCGGAACACAGATAACCGGCATAGAACACATCTATATTCTGTTGCAGGAGAGCTACTTCGAATTTCAACCATGATTCGGGTGCGCGTACGGAATAACGTCAGTGGCGTGCAAATCGTTGCAATCGGAATGATCCATCGAGACATATCAAGTTTCATAGTTGTCCTTTGTACGAAGAAAGTTTCAATTGAAAATGTGGACTCTTACTGAAACACTGTATATCCACCTCGGCGTCAAAAAATTTGCTCTAGGCTCCATAAAATACATTATCCTCTGAACCATACAAATTGCTGTCCAACAAAAAAGCAATATACTCTACTTCCAAACTGAACGGCTAGTCTAGAACAAGAAGATTTTCAGAGAGATTCGCCATTTACCGGCAAAGTAGTTTTCACCGATTTCTTATGTTCGTAGGTCTCGCTTTCCCAGATATCTGCCACGTTTTCCTATTATCCGAAATGGGGAGATACTGACCTATTTCTTGCTTCCGGTATATAGCCTTGATGGACCCTACAGAAAACTAGAGTTGCGGGTAAAAAACCGTTTTCTTTTTATAGACAAACGTATACATCCATTTATCATTTTGTTCATTTTCTTTTAGGGCTTGCTAATTTTTTTTCTCTCGCTTATTTTGTGGATGCTTGTATAGGTATCGTGAAACTGAATTGAAGAATCAATTCATCGGATAAACCAAATAACGAAATTACCCGAGATAATGGGACATTTAACTCATTCCAATAATGAGAAAAAAAATGATATTATGATTCCAGGAGGTTCATTTTCCGGAAAATGGAAAACAAAAAAAAATGGGCCATACCTCGAAAATCGCGAAAAGAGATGACAAAAATTGAATTCACCGCTAAGTATTTAGCTGATCTGTTAAAGTGGAATTTTGTGTTTTACCACTTAGATTTTATTATTTTGTGATTTATTTTACATACTAAAGTCATGTACTGTTAATTAATTAATAAATAACTGAATGAATAAATGAATAATTATAATATAATGTTTCGTCTCGAGCCAACCATAAATTCCATTAATTTTATTAGTTTGACATCATTCACACAAATTCCATCAAGTGAAAACAGAATCTCGACTATTTTTGTCGGTCATGCTTATTGAACACCGAGCAAGCCCCTTAAAACCCGTAAGTATTCTAGTATACCTTGTTTTGTTACATTCATCACCCTTACAGAAAGACATCTAATTAACCAAGTCTTCCCATTCAGTTTAATTTCTTGAAGAACCTCACTTAGGGCTGGCAAAACCTGATCGTGCGCGTCATCTATTCCGAGGTAATTTTTGCCGGGAAAGTAATGAAACCCGGTCGAGTTATGGAATTAGACATAGCCGATGTCAAAGTTTTCGAGTTTGGCGCGCCGCCCGTCCAATACCATAAACGCCCAAGTCGGAACTAAGCCCTTTTTAATTACTTTTACCCTCATAAAGTTATAATTAAACGCCATTGGAAGTTCCGAGCTCTGATTTGGATTTCGTTACTGGAACAAGACACGTATTTGTTACGACAAATGATCACTAACTGGGAAACGACTCTTTAGTCTAGCCGCTAGCCGAATGCACTGGGTGTTTCTTTGGGGCTGTAGAACTTCAAATTTGAAGCTTTACATCCCTTTTAAATATGTGAATATTTGTTTTTATTTTTGACATCTGTTATTTATTATATATTTAATATAGTTATTTACTCATAATTGTTGAGAAGATTTCAATAATATAAAGGAAGGTAAGGCACATGACGAATTTTTTCACGCTTGTTCTACTTTTGAAAACTACCGTGCTGTTGTCACAGCATAGATAATATTTATTATCTATGCTGTGCTATTGTTACGCCAAAATGTCCATAATTTTCGAATATCGAATCGATTCTTGGTATCAATCGAATGTGTTCAGCTTCTCCATGAAGAAAAAGTGGGCAAATTGGAGAATGTCCTCTCTTTTAGTATCAGGTAGATCTTACGAGAGGCAGATCATTTGTCCAGTGCACCTCTAATGGCCGGTTTCTGAAGTCAAAATAAACTCAGTTTATCTATTCGAGAAAGTTAAACGAGAGATAACTGTCGAATTGGGTTTCTGACTACCGCGCCAACAGATAAACTACACATAAACTCCATTTATCTTAACTCGTCCCGATGACGGGTTATCTCGACGTTAACTATTCAATATTTACATGACAGTTCCAAGATAACCTCAAAATCTCCGAAAATTCGAAAATTTAAGTTCATATACAACTCAAACATGGAATTGACAAAAGAAATATATTCAAGTTCCTCATCAGATGAAAAAATTCTAGAATTCATCAATAATATAGCAATACCTCGACAGATAAGGATTCGTAGATCTCCGATGGAAATGTATTCAGATGAAGAGTTTAGGTAAGTAGTAGTAACTGTCTTTTATTGCAAGCAATTGGCCAATTGACCTGAGGTCTTTCAGCCTATTAAAATACACAGTAGCATAGTTTCACACAAAAATCTAACATTAAACATTTGTTTATGAAAGTGTATCTTGGATGTTTTCTATCAGAAATATTCTCGTAATATGATATTGATTCTTCAAATTTTTTTAGGCAAAGATACTGAACAAAAGCACAGTGGGATATTTATGTGATCAACTGAACCCAGTTTTATCCCCAACATCTCAAAGAAAAGTGGCATTATCTGTTTTAGAACAAGTGTGCATTGCTCTACGATACTATGCCAAAGGCACTTTTCAAATTGTTATAGGTGATGATATCAATGTTCACAAATCTTAACTGAAAGCTTATTTTTGCAACTCAGATAACGTCATTTTGTATGAGAGAGACGTCAGAACTTTCTATGTCTCTGCAATATGTAAGAGCATACCTGTGCTTTCGATATGATTTGTAAATACGAATTTTTTCCATATAGAATTATAAGAGAATCATTATTTTATAGTTGTAAATTAGTCTCTCTTTGAAATTATATTGAATCTTTTAAAATATGTCAGGTTTGATTAGAGTGACATCTATTATTACTTTTATGAACTAACAATACTGTCGATACCGTCGAGTTATCCAATCGATAGCTAACCGAAGCATAAATTTGACATCAGAAACCCGTGCGGCGTTTATCAAGCCGATAAATATTAACCACAGTTAACGGCTGGATAACTATCTGACGTTTATCTGTCGAGTTCAGAAACCGGCCAATAGAAATGTAAAACGGGCAAATTTTTAAAAATTACACCACCTCAACTCGACTATCGCTTCGAAGCCTCGGGCCTCGATGCGTTGAGGCCCAAGGGGCAATCGAGGATAACGCGACAAAGGGATGCTGAAGATGTAATGAGAGGTGAATTAAATAATCTTTGCATGAATCCCTAAAAATTTATTGATATTACGTTGTCGTCAGACGAAATTATCTCGCAATCTCATCATCTCAAGAGTTAAGAGCATCCTGTATCTGTTCTGAATGCGCGGAACTCCGTGACCTGATTCCTCGGAATCTGCTATATTTCTTTATATCCTTCCCTTTGGCATGTATAAGTCTTTTGCTCGCGACTGAAAGCATGCACTCATCTATTCAATTACTTCCCATCGTTATTCTACCAGCTACTCCATCTTGTAGTAAGTGGATATAGCCGGTTTTTCTATGGAACTTCGCCGTAAGCTGGAAAAGTCTACGATGAAAGGATTGATAACCTACATGCGAAAAATGACGAGTATCGAATTGGTTTTGAGGGAAGCTTCCGTGCAGTTCGGCAATTTATTGAATAAATCTTGTTTATGTCAGGATCGATATGCAGTCTGCTCTTCGATTATAGACATTTCGACAGAAAGGTAGCACTGAAAGACTATTTTACAGCACACATTTCAACAGAATGTCGTAACAGTAGTATTGCAATGGTACTACAGTAGGTACAAAATGATTTTGAAGAATGATTGTATCGCTGACTACAAAGCAGCAGAGACTAACACCACACTTAAGCAAACTAAATGTCTTCTGGAAATTATATTACCTTCAAACGCTTAACATTTATGATGAGAAATACAAAAGATTCCATACACTGTAAAAAATAAAATTCTGCGCTCAAACTCCTCAGGAGTTTGAGAATTTTTTTTTCAATCAAACTTGCACTTAACACTTTGTTTGATTCATGTAACTCCTTATAGCATGTGATTCCATCATTTTCGATATTATTGCCTTTGCAGTTCAGGCGTCTACCATAACAATGAATGCCTTATTTTCAGCTTTCTACAATGTGTTACTGGAGTGTAACCGATCAACTTTATTTACTGTACCCTATGGTGCAATAGGAATTGCCCATCGCTCTGTAGTTCTGAGCCTGTGATTAAGCAGGAACGTATAGAGACCTCCACTAGTGGTAGTACTAGTATGGTCAATATGGAATAATGGATGTAACCAGTGTACGTAGCACTCTGGTGTTACATCGAAGATTAACGTTGTTAAGTTACCCCTATCTCGTGTTATCATTATGTATGTATTGTACTGTAGTTCTTGGTCATTTTACTGTGTAATGTACTTGCCTAACTAGTCATGGTTATTGTTGTGTATATTTCGTACGGTATTAACTTATTCTTCTTACTGTCGTGATGTATCTTGTTGTCGTTATGTATATTTCCTTCGGTTGATTATGTAGATTCTCTACTTTCATTATTTATATTGCTTATGATTGTTTACCTATACCATTTATGTCCATAATGCATTCTGGTTCTTATTATTTACTTGTGATTGATATTCTATGAAGATATGTTGTTTATTTATGCCATGATCTCGTACTGCTATTTATTTATCTATATGCTCGCATTACATGATATTTCATTTAGGGTCTCGAGATTGTGGACCATTCCTATACTGTTGTACGAGATTTCTTAGGTTCCTGGATCGAAGGCCTTGAAGGGCCGGTCCCAGACGCCTTAAGGTAGGGACCGTTACCATCATGTGCTATAAGGCATGAGAGAATATACCTTTTTTAATCAACCGCGAAACTTTCTGTCATTTTTTCAGAGCCGCCGCTGGAACTCCATGACCTTCCCCGTGTTCCCAATTCCTTAGCTCATACAATATTATAGTTATGGCTCACATACTCTGGGGCCGTGACCATGACGATGGTCATAATTAGTCGTTTACTTATTTGCCATGATTATTATCCTGTTGCATTATTGAAGTATACATTTGCCATGATTATTAATTCTTGTTGTACCATTGAAGTTGCTATATTTACCATGTTACTATACTCTTGTATTATGGAAGTTGCTCTGATTATCCTGATTATCGTCTGTGCTGTATTGTTATAGTTTCTTTTCTTGGATTGTTATACTCACCTTTGCTAACTGTTAATATCTCATCATTTAGTTTTAAACAAGTGCCCTAACACCACCTAAAGGGGTTTTATGCCTGAGGCTTTCCCCTATATTTTTTTAGACCCTTAATAAATAGCTGATTGTCTGGGTCTAACCGTTGTGTTTTATTTACCATCTTTGTTTCCCAATTATTTTCACTAATCTCAATTATCAGGAACTTGAATTATTACGTAAACATAACGTAGAGTCCTACCCTTGCTAGACGATCACATTAAATGGCCAAGTCTTTGTATCTGGAGTCATTCAGACTCCAGTGCCGTAGTTAGTTTTGAAGATGATATTTGTCATTCTTTTCGAAAGAAAATGTGGCAAATGTTACAACCTCAACTCTGTAATCATTGTAATAATAACCCTGTATATCTGGTTACTTCTTTACCGATTGAAATTCGAGAATCGATGACCCATTAGCAGATCTACCAATCGGCTTGGCGAGAATACAGCGCACGCCAATTTGTCGGTAGCTCCTCAAGGCACGTATGCCAGATCAAATCAAATGAACCCGAATTAACCTGACGTATAATGGGATTGTTCTTCGTGATTGTGTAGATCCTCGATTATGGTCTGTGTGACTCTCTTCTGTGGTTCAGGTCGCGTTCGATTCAATTACGAGCGATATTCTCGTAACGCCCCGTGTGGAAGATGTGACCGCCTGATTGCCGGATAACTATTATCTATTATGTACCGAAGAAACGGACCATATGCGACTATTTCATTAAAACGATCAAGATGATGATTATTGCTGTTGTAGTTTTTATAGGCTCTTGCGACGTTTCGTGCGAGAGAATATTGGGATTTGGAACTCGATTAGGCGTAATGTTGTTATAATAGTGGGCGTTGTAGTTGGTTCATTGCAGTAATTTGGTAACATCTCTGCTTGGTTTTAAATTTTTCTCATGAATTTAATATTGGACGCTTTTATTTTGGCGAAGAAAAGAAATTCCAGAACCTTCAACTTGTTTATCTCCTCGCTGTATGTAATCTGAAACGAAACATCTCGGTGTAGGGGATTCTTTACTCTCTTGGATCGAGAGTTTCTGAAGAAAACAGTCCGTGAAAATGTATAGGGGGTGTTCATTCATCCATAGATGACTTTGTAGGGATCTCATGCTCGCAGCAAAAAATTAATTTACGAACAACTACAGAGATGGGTGCATCGTCATAAATGCGAACTGGATTTATTATTATTCTGTAGTTAGTACCTGCATTAAACGACTAAATAGTAAAAAACATAATATGATTTCTACGTGTTGTGTGTTTTGTTATTAATAAATTAGATATGTATTTTACCATTTAGTCGTTTAATGCAGGTACTAACTTCAGAATAATAATAAATCCAGTTCGCATTTATGACGATGTACCTATCTCTGTAGTTGTTCGTAAAATGATTTTTTGCTGCGAACTGGTTTATTTTGGGCAAAAAACTTATGAACTTATTTGTTTAGAATGAAACAGGCTATCGGAAATAAATTTTTAAATGGTAAACAAATAATAAGACAAAAAGTTACATTGGAAATAAACTTTAGGGGTTGCGTTTCCCACCCTTACAACCATGGGGTAAACCAAATAAATAACTGGATAAGTGCCTTTTTGCTAGTATGAAACGTTAGGTTAATATCAATATTGTAACTTTTTTGGTGGTTGTGAAAAAAATTGTTGTACAAATTTTATGTACTCCCTTTCAAAGGCTGTATCTTAATAAGGGATACTCCAATGAAATTTCATTTTTTTGGCGTGAAGGTGTAGCACCATGTGTTACCAATTTCAATTAACCGCAAAAATCCGCTTTAAAACTGTCTATAAGAATTTCATTCATCATTGGAATGATCTACTTAACGCGCCGAATCGATCGATATCCTTCTCGCATGGTCGATGTTCTCGATCCAGTTTGTCTTTTCACTGTCGAGAAGCTGCTGAAATAACACGTTTGAAGTGTTTTCGTAAATTTTATATGCAAATTTTGCCTGGCGGAAGAAATTTTCCGGTAAGTTTTCATTTATGATCAGACAAGGTTTATTCGATCCTAAATGTCATGTTTATTTAATGCATTTAATTATTTTTTGTGTAGATGACAAAAAGATGTCGTATAATTCTGGTCGGACCGCCATTTTTTCACTTTTTCATTTGAGAATATCTGGTGGAGCAGCTCACCTTCATTTATTTTGATATTGTAACTTTATTATTCAATGTTTGTTTTTTTTTTGTTTTCTCTGAATTTTTAGTGTCGAACTATCTGCGCCATTGAGTTCTTTTCTGAACACGTGGTTATTTTTTCTTCTTTTAAAAGATTTTCGTTTTGTAAAATGATGCATTTAGAGAACGATGGAAACTTATAAACCCGATTTTCACAGCCAAATCCGTCGGGATATGGAATTTTGTCGTCGACCTATCAAGTACAAAATTCATTGAAGTTGAGAGCTTGTTGCAGCAGTGGCGTATCGAACGTTTCTTGGACTGAAAAACCACCAGAGAAGATAATTACCGAACGTTTCTTCGACTGAAAAACCACCAGAGGAGATAATTTTCCTGGAATCTTAATATACAGGGTGGAAACTAGCAAGATAAGTTCCAGCGAAGGGGATAGTGATTACCTGTGAAACATACATGACCGAACATCTTGTCAATTCCACTCAATTTTGACTGTACATTTGTAAATAACTGATATTTGTAAAAAGTGGAATAAATGACGACTGTTCTATTTCGAACTTTCATTGATTAGGGTAGAGGCATCAAATCATTTTACCTGCTCTCCAGCTAGCCGGCCAAAATTATTCTATCTATATGATTAAATAAAGTTTTCTTAGTTACAAAGGGAAAAGAAATAGCTGAAAATTTAAGACGAAAAACAGTTTTTTGTGAATAACTCGTGAAAGCGATTTTTTCACCCCCTGTATCATGAATCGCGATTTCGATTTCTAAAGTGGATATATTAATCTTTCATCTTGAAAAATCCCAAAAATGAAAATTTTCCATCCAAAAACCTCGAAGTTATTCTTGTTTCAGCGGAGCTCTATTTTCGATTTTTTTTTCGAATTTTCCCACTCAGAGAGAATTTTCCAAACAACACTGAAAAACGTTACATACAAATAACTTGAAATTTTCTAAGGAATCTATTTCTGCAATAAAAAAATGGTGTTCTAATTTGAAAAACGGAAGTTGTTGTCATTTCCGGAAAAATCGAAGGTGCTCATGCCTTGAAAATACGTTCAGTAGTTTCCCGTATATATATGGGTGAGGTTCCTCGTGAAAGACCCTGCATATTCGGTACTCAACAATACAAAACTATCAACGAGTTCATCCAGAGATGAATGATCATGAAACCCAGCAAATTTGTTTTCGATTTTTGATGTCAGAGTTTCTATTAAGTTTCATATCTAAGTGTTTCTTGAAAATATCTCAGGTGCTTTATTTGTAATTGGGACTCGTATAAGGTTTTCAGAAGATGAGTGCTTACTGGAAGTATGATATCTATTTCTATAGATGAACATTTTTATTATCGATTTCAAGAGAAGAGAAGTTGAGTTGCGAACAAAACTGAAAGAAAACTGTGAGTGCTTATTTTTAATTTAAAATATAGGTTTTTTTGTTTTTTTCACAATCTTGCAGCCCTTGTTTAAGTATCCACTGTTCTAGAGTCCAGGAAAAAACTCAAGAACAACCACGCAAAAGTTCCTGATCTCACGTCAGGGATTTACTACATTTTGTGATGTGATTCGACACTATTGGGATTATTTTCTATCGATCTCATCATTCTGGAAAATCGATCTTGAATGGTTGAAATTCAAACAATAGTATCTTCAATACATATTCATGATTCGAAGTTATTGGTGACCCATGCCGAGCGTTTTGTTACAGAACGCCCAATCGATACATCCGTATTCGGTGCATTCTTGCGGGTAAAAATGCAAAAAAGAATGAAAGATGACGTTGCCCGTTTTGGATGTAGGAATGTACGAAAAGTCGTCCGTGGGAAACTTTGCCGCTATGAATTGGGTTGGAGAGTGACCCGTTCGGCTCTTTGCCCCCCTAAGGGGGCCCTAGGGCCTCTCCCCGATGACGAATAGAGACCATGATCTTATGGATTGATTCCGAACAAAGGATGAGTATTAAGCATCAGAGAATAAGTGTATGGTACGGAAAAGGGAGGGAGTGCATGATTCGTTCGTATTGAATGAAAGCTTCATGCTAGAATGTTAATATTAATTGTTGATATTCAATATTCAGACTACTGGGGGGGCATTAGTTTAAAGCAAGCGAATGTCTTTGTTTTAATTGAGAGATGGAACTCGCGAAATTCGCGAATTCAATTAGTTGAACAAAACTTTCATGATGTGTTTTACAAATGAATTATTATTCGTGAAAATACATTAAATGTAGTCTGAGGACGTGATGAATTCAATGGGTTTGCCATCCAACCGCGCATTGTCAAAAACGAAATCCCAGAATCATACAACAAAAGTTGTATTGTTATTTTTTGTTGAAATCCAATTTTCGTCAAAATACACAGATTTTCATCGAATCTCCCAAACTTTTACAGAAAAATTTTTTTCCGTCTTCTTTGTGACGTTATAATCATTTCTTAATTTTCAGGTGACTAATCTTCTGTCTGAAAAATTTCAAGTCATATTTTGACAGCAAGGATCAGAATCATCCGTCCGTCCAAAATTACGTGCTTTTAGAACTCCACTGTGGTCTCGAAAAGAGACCAGAATGAATGGTTTACATTCCAGTGGAAAATGTCTGTGTCAGACGATTTCAAGGTTGATGTATTGAAATTTTATTTTGATGTAATTGAGTTTACGTTGAACGAACTATTGTATTCAGCTTGGAAAAACCACTTATACAGGAACTTTTATACTTCTTAGAATTATCCATAGAAAAACGATACTTGTTTTTCATGAACGTTTTTATTTAACTTCTAATATATATAAATACAGGGTGGCAATTTGAGAATAGAATAGATCCAGCCGTTATGAACAAATTGATCACGGTACCTAGCTGAAATCAGGTCAATTTTTGTTTTATCCAGCTTTTCGTTTACTTTCTATATTTACCTTTACTATATTTTATTCCACAGTGACCTTATGATCACTAAACATTCATGGATAATTTATAACTTACAGGAATTACTAAAAGCATTTTTCTGCTCGTACTCACCTGAAACAAAAAATAAATATGTGAGATTCCTCAATAGAATTATTTGGTATAGCATATCATTAACATTGAGTGTATCTCATCACTATAGAAATTCCCGAGATACATTCAATTACAACTGAATAAATTTCGGGATGATTTCAGGGCTATTCATGCTGTTTCAAATTGTTTCATGAAACTGGTTATAAATTTCAAAAGAATTTGATTCGTGGTTAATTAATAACATCTGTAACAAGTCCATGTGTCTTTCAGTTGAACAATCGACAAAGTTCATACCCCAGACTAATACTACGATATGAGAGAAATGTCCGGAAAAATATGTCCTTTGAACTTAATCCTGACCGAAAAACGGAAAAGATCTAGGAAGATCCGGATTTATTCATATGATGCAGTCCCATTAGTTTTCTTTGTTCAAATAAATTGAAGAGGAAAGAAAACAAGACGCTTCACTTCATGAAGTGATGCGAGGACAAAGAGATTTCCATGAAATATTTTGTAAGCTCCGTAAATCCTCAGATGGATGAATTTCAGTATTTGACAGAGTCCTTCTTTATTTGTATGTAAAGCAACTTTATCCTTAAACGAAATATGAGTTCGGATGAAAGAATGAACAGGCTATTGAGAGAAACATGGGGAAAACAAATTTTACATTTCACTTTCAGTTGAATTGCATTAAAAAAAAATATTGTAAGGATAATTTCGATAGTATGAAATTATTCCATTCAGTATGGAATGATTATGGTCAGAAAATGCATTCTATTCTAATCTTTCCTGTTTATGAGCCTATAGCTTCCAGTTTCAATATTGATTGAATTTTAATTAACCATGCATCATAACAAACATTCAGGAATATCAAAACTAAGTCAAATTTGTGAACCAGGTTGAATCGGTGTATGAAATAAAGATGTGAAAAAACTTCTTCAAAGGTACAAAACAAATCTAAGAGATTGGGTTTGAAGTTTTTAAAACTCATATGAGCTTAATTTGAAGCATTCCTATGTTAGAATAGATATAATTTGATAAACCTTGAAAATCTGAAGTTATAAGGAACCAGCTCTTCATAAAGACAAGTCTTCAACTTAACAGGTCCTGACAGAAAATACATTACCTATTTCAACAGTCATCATGAAAATATACCGAAGTACCTAGGTGAGTGATTGAAATCTTTTCCTCTATTTATTGTGGAATATTACTCTGGATTCAATATTAAACAAGGTGCTGGACATCATTAATAAAGAATAAAACAAATGGTAATTTAGATTTTGTAGTGAATGTGAGACAAAAATTGTTCAGTGGTTGATTTCATGTATAGTGTTTGATGGTGGAACCATAGACTGGAGAGATTTCCCCAACCTTGTAGAAATATTTCATAAAGACATAAAATATGGCAACATTGAACAAATCTGATTATTGAATCATTTCAGCACAGTGTTTTATTCTGATTAAGTTTCATCTCATGAAAAATTTTTACCTTATTCTATGTTTATATTGTAACAAAACCGAATATGAACATTTTAATGACTGTTGCGACAACAGAGGAGTTCCGCTTCATGCGCCGACAAAGGGATTAAGAACATGATGAAAGAGACCGCTCGCCATCAAGATGTCACATAAAAAACGATTAATGGTGGCATATTTATGGGACATAAAAGAGATCGCTACGATCGTTCTGGAATGTGAAGCATCTTTCTGGTAACTTCTAGAAAAACAGCGCCGGATATAAATGACTGAAGCCGATTCATGGATTCATTCATGGATAGAACTTGCCGACGAATAAACAGGTGTTCCTAGTGAAATTCTGTAGATAAATTGTGTATATAAATTATTGATTATTGTTAGTTAAGTGTGAATATAAATTAGTTTAAAGAAGACTTGTATTGTTTTTCTATTTCGCTGAGGAAAAACGTAACAATATAAATAATCAGGAAATAAATTGAAAATGATGTAAAGTATGTCCAATAGACCTCATCTGGAACTCACTTACAAGAAAAAATGCATTCTTGAGTTTATGACGAGATATTGTTGATGATGGAGCTCGTGTTGAATGATTATTTGGGCTATTACCATCATCTATTGTGGATGTAATGTTTTCCGACATTTCGATAGACATCTTCTATCTTTATCAAGGAGGAAAAGTAAAAGTAAAAAGAACAATGTTATATACTCATCTGTGATATGATGATCTTTTTAAGTTGGATCGAACTATCGGCGTCCAAACTTCTGGCAGATCTATAGATGAAGCACTTATGGAATCTGGTGTTATTTTCATAAATGCTGCTTCTTTGATTTTTCTTCTTGCAAGTTTTTCTTCTTTGGATATTATTGATGCTTCATCCCATTTTATACGATGATTCTCATCTACAGCATGTTGGACTAACCTGGATTTGTCGCTGTCTAGTACTCGTAGAAGCTTCTGATGTTCTTTTATTCGTACATTCAGAGGGCGTTTAGTTTCTCCGATGTAAGATCTTCCGCACTCGCAAGGTAATTCATATATGCAGTTCTTTGTCCTTTGTGTCTCATTATTAGGCTTAACTTTTGTAAGTTTAGCTCTGATAGTGTCTTGAGTTTTGAATGCAGTCGTTATGTTGTATCTATTTCCAATTCTTCTCATTTTCTCCGACAAACCTTTTACATAAGGAATTACGGTTTTAATGGTCTGATTTATATCTGTTGGTTCAGGTTGACTTTCTCTTGTTCGTTTAGCTTTTTCTGATATCTTTTTGGGGTAGCCATTGCTTCTAAGAGTTTTCGAGATGTTATTTATTTCTTCATTTTGGTCTTCTTCAGTGCAACAAATATTTATTGCTCTATCAAATAAATATTTTGCTACTTCCAATTTAGTGTTTAGTTGGTGGTTTGACTCAAAATGTAGATATTGTCCTGTGTTCGTTGGCTTTTTATACACAGTGGTTCTTGGGATTCCATTTTGTTTATGTACGAGTACATCTAAGAATGGAAGTTGTCTGTCCTTCTCGATTTCAATTGTGAATTCGGAATAGCCATGGGTTCACCACTATCACCAATTTTAGCAGATTTATATATGGAAATTTTCGAACAGAAGGCATTAGAAAAATATGTACTCAAACCCAAACTGTGGAAAAGATATGTAGATGATACTTTCATTATTTGGCAACATGGAAGAGAAACTATAGATGGATTCCTTCAATATCTAAACAATCAAAAGGAATCAATTAAATTCACAATTGAAATCGAGAAGGACAGACAACTTCCATTCTTAGATGTACTCGTACATAAACAAAATGGAATCCCAAGAACCACTGTGTATAAAAAGCCAACGAACACAGGACAATATCTACATTTTGAGTCAAACCACCAACTAAACACTAAATTGGAAGTAGAAAATGTTTATTTGATAGAGCAATAAATATTTGTTGCACTGAAGAAGACCAAAATGAAGAAATAAATAACATCTCGAAAACTCTTAGAAGCAATGGCTACCCCAAAAAGATATCAGAAAAAGCTAAACGACCAAGAGAAAGTCAACCTGAACCAACAGATATAAATCAGACCATTAAAACCGTAATTCCTTATGTAAAAGGTTTGTCGGAGAAAATGAGAAGAATTGGAAATAGATACAACATAACGACTGCATTCAAAACTCAAGACACTATCAGAGCTAAACTTACAAAAGTTAAGCCTAATAATGAGACACAAAGGACAAAGAACTGCATATATGAATTACCTTGCGAGTGCGGAAGATCTTACATCGGAGAAACTAAACGCCCTCTGAATGTACGAATAAAAGAACATCAGAAGCTTCTACGAGTACTAGACAGCGACAAATCCAGGTTAGTCCAACATGCTGTAGATGAGAATCATCGTATAAAATGGGATGAAGCATCAATAATATACAAAGAAGAAAAACTTGCAAGAAGAAAAATCAAAGAAGCAGCATTTATGAAAATAACACCAGATGCCATAAGTGCTCCATCTATAGATCTGCCAGAAGTTTGGACGCCGATAGTTCGATCCAACTTAAAAAGATCATCATATCATAGATGAGTATATAACATTGTTCATTTTTCTTTCATGACTTCTGTCATATTGACTTTTTGAAAAATTGATAATTTTTCAAAAGGTCTTTTACTTTTCCTCCTTGATAAAGATAGAAGATGTCTATCGAAACGTCGGAAAACATTACATCCACAATAGATGATGGTAATAGCCCAAATAATCATTCAACATTCTTGAGTTTACGAAAAAAATCCGAAAATTAATATTGGCACTCGTCCAGTGGCAGTCAAATCAGATTGTCAGATCATCATTCCCTAAATCTTAAGAAATATTTACCTTGAAATAAGAAAATCTGATTTCTCAACAAATGGATGCTATAACCATCAGAAAATATTGGCGGAATTATATTTATTATGATTTGAATTGATCTCTTCATTAGTAGAACGAGCACGATTTCCGGCGAACTCAGAATTGATTTCAACAAGGGCAGACCAATTAGGACCATTCTTCTCGAGGGCACTCGAATCTCTCTTCTCCGTTCTCTACAAGTAGCAAAGGACTTCAAGATTGTATTTCATTTCGAACTAAATCACCTTCTGAGTGCTCCCACAGAATTTATTGACTTGCAGCGAAAAGTATGGAATAACACTAGTACCGTCTCTAAATTCAAGACAACTTCAATAGAAGTATATCAACATTTTTTATTTCATAATAAAACCATGAAATACATAAATCATATTCTACATGGCAGTATCTCCATAGAAATGTTAAATTCCAGTGCTCGTTGCAGTTGAAATGCATCTTAAAACTTGATCGTATTAAGAGATAGGACATTTAGGTCTTGTGTGAGTTTAATGGTCATTTTCATTGCTTTTACTGAATTCTCGCATAATCAGACTAGTCCCTGACGAGCTGGAAGACACCATACAAGGTGTTCCTAAATATATATATATATTCCTTCCTAAATGGAAAGTACAAATGACAAGTAGTGATTCCTTTGGTGAGTGTGAGAAAAAAAGTCCCTTAAACAACTTTTGTTAGGTTGGCAAAACGGGAACACTGGAAAACACTGTTACACGAACTAGACAATGATATATGGGGACAAGGATACAAGATAGTCATGAGACGCTTCAAAGGAGGCAGCCTGGAATATAAAATTCCTACAAAAAAACCTTAACAAATCTATAAGCTCTCTGATCGGGTGAACAATAGTCTTTTTCTGTACTATGGGACAATGTGATGTAAATATGAAAGCCTAATGAATAAACAAACCTTTATCTCAATTTGAAAATAACTACTCATAATTTTCACCAAATTTTGTTCTATGCTTCTCCTAAAAACTTACGTCACTGCTTTCCTGAGTTTTGACAACGCCATCAAATTCTTTCTCTATGATAAAAAATTTTTTGATTAATATTACGTCTGTGCTTTTCTGAATTTTGACAACGTCATCGACATCGAATTCTACCTCTATGAATTCTATGAAAATTTTGATTGATATTACGCCAACTGACACTGATATCTAGGTCCACAAGTTGTCAAACGAATATCGATCTGTGATGGCAAATCTTTCAATGACAAAGCTCGGACTTCATGACATTTCTATTCTTCTCTTGAGTAAATGAAAAAAATGATCATATCTTCAGAAGGGGGAAAGCTACGACAATGAAATTTGAGGATGAGTAAGATATCGGTAACCTCAATATATATACGGATTTTTATTTAAATCTGAAAGAAGTCTTAGGAGATATTGAGTATTGAAATTTTTTTTTTTGGGAATTTTTAAAAATTTTCTAGCGTGACGATTTCTGCGAAATTTTGCAAGCCGTTTCGTTTCAGCCTCCTTCAATAACATTCCAAGTATCAACTTGATCGGATGGATATTCTAGTAGTTATTGAAGAAACAAAATTTTAGATGCTCATAACTACTGAACCATCCGACGGATTTGGCCCAATAACGAACTTGACCGAGATATTTGGACAATTAACCTATTCTGAAAATTTGAAAACTCTAGCTGATTCCTTTTGGATGCTAGAGAGGATACGGCCGGCCGGACAGACTCAACTTTCACCACGAATTCTTCATCAGGGAGTCGAACCCAATCGATTGAGACCATTTTCGGCTCGATATTCCAAAATTACAGACATTCGGGCAAAATGATAGACACTCTGTTCGGGTGAACAAGAGCGCCAAAATGGAAGGAAATCATAAAAGATCTCTTCCCAAGAAATGGACAAGGTTTCCGACAAACAGGAGGAATTAGTGAGGTACCATATGTCTTCACAAAGGAAGAACTGGAGATAGCGGTGGACTCATAGAAGTATGGAAATGCTCCGGGACTGGATGGCATGATAGCATAAGCATTAAAAATCATCCACAAGAAATTACCGCAAAAGCTGCTTAGAGTGACCTCTTGCCCAAGCAAGAATTTCCAGCAAGATGGAAAGTCGGAAACGTCATTTTGCTCCCTAAGAAAGGGAAACGTCTGGAGAGTCCTAGTGTTTCAGACCCATATACCTAATAAATACAATGGGAAAATTATTTGAGAGATTGCTCTGGAACAGGATTGATCAACAAAGTGTGTTTGTTGAATCATACCTCTCGAACCGTTTTGTAAAGTCGGGGATGATTAAACATCGATGTAGCATGGGTGTCCGCAAGGTTTGGTTAAGGGTCCGGGCCTGTGGAATGTAAAGTACAACGGGGTGCTGAATCTGGAGTATAG
Source organism: Micraspis discolor (assembly GCA_030674115.1). Classification (NCBI taxonomy): domain Eukaryota; kingdom Metazoa; phylum Arthropoda; class Insecta; order Coleoptera; family Coccinellidae; genus Micraspis; species Micraspis discolor. The sequence goes on along the minus strand of JARTUT010000049.1, from coordinate 51,884 downwards.
GGCCAGGGTGCTGGCGATCGCCTACGCAGACGACCTTGTATACCTGATGGAAGGAAAGGATTAAAGTGAGACCTGGGAGAGAGCAGAGAGAGCCATAGCACTGGCCATGGGATGGATCGAGGAGAGAGGCCTGAGGGTGGCGATCCGGAAAACGGAGAGGGGACCGAGGAAGGCTGCTGATCTGAAGCTGAGGATAGTGGGAGAGGAGGTGGGTGTATCGGAGGAGATCAAATAGTGTAGTAAGAGTGGTCTTCCGAAAAATCTGATATATGCGGGACATATAAAATACTGCAGGGCGAAAGCGGTAGAAAAACTGGCCGCTGTGTCAAGGCTGATGCCCAATATAGGATGACCAAGGTACGAAAAGTGCAGGATACTGTGTTAAAGGCTCTCCTAAGGGTTGTCTCGGCGTACAGGACTGTATCGGTGGAAGCAGTCCAGGTGGTTTCGGGATTTCCACCAATGGATTTCATGGTGGCGGAAAGGTGATTAAGAACCATCAGAAAGTGGCAGGAGAGGTGGAAATCGGGAGATGACGTAGCAGCTTGGTTATGAAGAGGAAAGAAAGAGAGGATAGGGAGAGACAGGATGGTGGATGATGGAGTAGAGGAATGAATACAAGAAAGCTCCACCGACGTCTGGACAGAAGTCTCTTTTCCGATGAGCTTTCAAGCAGATGAAGAGGTGGGGGTTTAGTGGGTGCGAGCCCCACACAACCCCTGGCAGCATTGCACCGCCCAGCTGTCGGGGAAGGCTGAGAGAGTTTCCCCATTCCTCAGGCCAAAAAAAAAAAAAGAATTGGCTCTGATAGTATCTTATCTTTTGAACAAACCATGTGGATTCAATAAGGACCGACCATTCTTACGAGTATAACAAGAGTTATCAAATATGTGGATTTATTTTTCTCACAAATGGGAAATATTGAGAGATATTGCCTGGAAAGTCAAAATTTCATAGTGAAAAACCATAAAGAGCAGCGATATCTATTCAAGACGTTCCAGTTGAATATCGTGAAAACAACCCAGATCAATAAAAACCCTCTCGTATTTACGGATCGTGTCCCACTTAACCAGATTTGCAGGCACGGAGTTGAACAAAGTCAGTCTGTCTAGGAACGATCTAAACCAGACGATTCGACGCCCAAATAATCACCGCACGACACTGTCGAGCTCGAATAAGTAAGTGCTCTTGATTCAGTGCTAAATTGGCGAGGAACTGTACTAACAGACAGGCAGACGGCGTGGAGTAGCCATGGATATTGTATACACGGTGGCAAACGATGAATATCACTGTCTTCTCGAATTGGAAAGGTTAATGGAGGTTTATTTATACGAAATATGAAGAAAAGAAACCAATATTTTATGGGCTAGTTCATTGAATTAGTAGGACAGCTTTTTGCCCAAACAATTCTCGAACTTTGAGCTGAAAATGGTCGAAATCGATGATAGAGTTCGACTTCCTGACTCAAATTTGAGTATGTCCGGACTTTTAACCTCTATATTCTTCACGCGATGACCTAGGATTTTAATATTATCAGAATGGGTTTATTGTCCAAAAATCTCGGTCAAGTTCGTTATTGGGCCAAACCTGCCGAATAGTTCAGCAGTTATAATCATTTGAAATTTGGTTCCCTCTATAATTACCTGAATATCCAATCGATCAATTTGTACCTTTGAAGACGATCGATCGAGATTGTAATAAAAAAAAACACATAAATTTGTGGAATTCGTCACGATGGAAAATGTTCCAAATATCCTCAAAAATGTTTTTCTAATACTTGATATCTGATAAGATATTCATCAGACTCCCACAAAAGAAGATCAATTGTCAATTTCTCGACGTTCTCAACAACTTGGGTTATCCCAAACCACCACATGGCGAATTTTGCATAAGGATTTGGCTTTGAAGCCTTACAAGATTCAACTAGTGCAGGAATTGAAGCCGACCGACCATTCTCATCGGGGTAGATTCGCTCAATTCATACTGGAACAACCCCCTCGTTGTTCTGAAAGATAATTTTTTCAGACGAAGCCGATTTTCACAATTCCCTCGTATTTTTGCTGAATAACTTCTTAGAAATAGTTTTAATCAAATCATGACGAATTATACACACTGTGCGGGTACAAAATTAGAAATAATAATAATCACCCGCTCAATGAAGGGCATCGGACTTCCTGAGTCGCTGGTTATACTATAACAGTAGATCCAAAAATTATCTTTGGAAGAAAAGATGTTTGCAAGGTGATAAAAAACAAGTTTGTAGTTATAATAGAATTATGTATTCACAGATAAGAATAGGTACACAATGTTCGGCACTTGAGTTTACACTCACAGAAAGAGTTTTTAGGTGTCTATAATAATCAAGGATTTGAACTTCTCTGCTCAATCTTGGGCACTTCTGGCAATATAAAATGATAAAGAGATATGACCTCATTCGTTGTTTGGAGTTCACCACAGCTCTGCTTCAATCGTCGAGGGTAGATTTCTCAGAATGAGGTACAGGCACTTTGGATAAAGCTTCACAAACTTCCACTGATGAATTGTGCCTTGGCGATATGTAATTGCGTCACAGATTCACAATTCACAACCTTTTTCTTTTACGTAGAGAATTTCAACTGAGTAATTCACATACACATGAACTAGGGTAGCTAACTGACCCGAAGACAGATTATTTTGAGAGATCTTTAGAGGAACTTGTAGTTCTGAGTGCCGTTATAGACTCGTGAAAAGTAAATTGATAAAAGAGAACTTACTTGAAGTACTGTGCACGAAAGCGTCTTGAGAGAGAATGAATTTTAATAATTCAAAGAGGTCGGACGTGTACAAAAGTTCAGGTAGCTAAGTTTAGGGATTTCCAAAATTCCGTCCGACAGAAGGCATTCTTGGAAGTAACGGCCGCTGCCCCAAATTCCAAGAACGGTCCTTTGTTGCGAGAATATCGCAACACACACTTTATCTCTTCAATTGTAGGCCATGAAAAACTTGTCAGATCGCCAATCCCAAAAGATGAAATGAAAACATAGAAATCGTATACGAAAACAAACCGTCCGAATCCTTATTTGCGATAAGCCTACCGCCGTCCATTTCACGTATATCCTCCACACGATTATTTGCATGAAAACATCGAGATGAAAACACGCATCCTTCAATTCTGTTGACTTTGAATTGGGTACGTCCAAATATTCCATTCTCTTTTTCATCCAGACGCGTCTCCGGTTCCCGAACAGCGTGCCGGTATTTTCCGGTCACTACACGTCGTTTTTTATCGACACCTGGCGTCGATTGCGGATTTTCAATTTCGGCGTCAGAGAAAAGCGAACCTGTTCGTCGATCGCGGTAGCAGGAAAGGGGCTAGCAGCCCTCGGTTGCGGAAAATATGGTTCGGGATTGGGCGAATTGGGTTACCGAGATTCGGGATTATTTGGGAATATTGGCGGGAAAGGCTTTCCATCACTTATGCGGGTTTAATTCGATGGATATGTTAGAATTTGCGGGAAATTTTATTGTGCGTTCAACATGAAGAATACTACGAGAATTTATGTCAAATCACTTCGATTCAAATAAAGGATCCACATAAATTTATTCAGCTCCATCCATATGAAACTCCAATACACAGGTTTACAAAAAAAAATGTTTTTTTTGGTGCCTAGAATTTTTGAGATGATTTTAACTATATTTTTATTGCTGAATCTAAATATGATTCTGTATCAGCTCTATATTTTTTAGAAAAATTCACTTATCTATTAATGCTTTTTCCTATTTAATACTTTCAAGTATGAGTGTTGTAAAATTTATACAAGAGATAGATTCTTGTATATTTTCCTTATTGTCAGTCTTCATTTGTAACAAATTGAATTTAAAATAATAAAATTTATTATAATTACTATTTTAATTCATTTATTACAAATAGAAGACTAACAATATGAGATATATAACTGATTGGTTGACAAACTGTTAACAAGTGGGATTTAATCCTATTTAGTGTCATCCAGTTAGTTCCATGGAAATCCGATATATGGAGCTGTCCAGTCTGAGTAAACTTCTACTGCAGTTGAGAGTTGAGGTTAGTTTGTGAATTCCCGCGGCGCAGATAGATAGAACTTAGCGTCATATGAAATGTCTCTTTAGTATAGTTGTTGAAAAGTAAATCTAAAAAGTAGATTGTTAATGTGAATTGTTGTAGAATAGAAATGAGTTCAAGTAGAAGAAGCTATGTACATCATCCTGATATTTTTTGCTACATATGCGGAGAATACACGTTCTTGGAAAACAGAAAAACTATTAGTGACTTTGTAAAGAGGGCTTATCTCGGATATTTTGGTGTTAAGCTTGGTGATCAGAATCAAACCTGGGCACCACATATTGTCTGTAAAACTTGTACATTTACGACAGTGGACTACCGGGAAAAGGAAAATTCTGGTCTGGTGTGGAGAAAACCAAAAATTCACTACGATGACTGTTCTTTCTGCCTAGTAACTATTACTGGAATCAATCGAAATAACCGTAACAAGTGGACTTATGCAGATTTAGTCTCTGCAAGACGCCCTATCCTTCACTCAGAAGAAGTGCCAATTCCAACTTTTCAGCAGTTACCAGAACTCTGTGAGGACACATGTCTCTCTGAACAGAATTCTGACACTACTGAAGGTGACGCTGATTTTGAAACGATGTCATCAATTCCCCAATGTTTCATTCAAAATTTGTGTAGACTATAATTGGTAAACTTTCTCCTTGGACAGCAAAGTGGCCACACCAAGTATCCTTGTTTTTTGTGCCTCTGGGAGAGCAGAGACAAAACGCAACACTGGGTTAGAAAAGGGTGGCCTAGAGGAGGAAACATGGATGTTGAGGAAAAGAATATCATCAATGATCCTTTAGTTCCGCGAGAGAAAATCATGTTTCCACCCCTGCATATCAAGCTGGGTCTAATGAAGCAGTTTGTAAAGGCTCTTGATAAGAATGGATCATGCTTTGCATATATAAGGAAAAAATGCCTCAGCTGACTCCACCGTAGTTGATAGAAGCAGCGCAAGTAGCGTCACGAAAATTATTGCCTGCTAATTCGCGGTAAATTTACGAAACCGCATATTCAAGATTTATGGAATGGAAAATGAAAAAGACATGCATTTATTTCTCGGAGACTTATTGGCTTATTTTTCGGAACTGGCACAACAACAAAAGCCATCCACAGTGTGGTCGAATTATTCAATGATTAAAAGCATGTTACGATCCAATATTAATGTAGACATTTCAAAATATTTCAAACTTTTAAATTTTCTGGAACAAAATGGGAAAGGTTACATGCCGAAGAAAGCTGCAACTTTTATGAATACACAAATTAGTGATTGTTTAAATAATGCACCTGATGAAGTTTATTTAATGGCCAAGGTTGTTGTTGTGTTTGGGATTGCAGGAGCTTGTCGAATTTGTGAAATCAGCCAGGTAACATTAGATGATATTGAAGATTCGGGAAAGTTTCTGATTGTGAAACTGAAGCAAACAGAGAATGATGTAAACAGGAGATTTGTAGTTACAATATTACGTCATAATATTTTAATGTGACAATAATTCACTCTAGTTATTCTGAGGAAAATTATAACTAAAGATCAATAATGGTTACAGATACTATTTTTCATTTAAAAAATCTTTAAATTAAATTAAAATTTGACATAATCTATGAATAACCATTATTCAATATATATGTTTTTGTTTACTTAATTAAAATTAAAATACTCTGATTATGAAAACCAAAAATTTACGCATGTTCAGTAATTAATTATAGTCTAAACTGAATAGATTTATATTAATGATTCAACAAAAATTTTTTTCGTAAAGAACACCTAGTTGATTTTTCAGAATCAAATTTAGGTGATGAAACTCAATTTCTTCAAGCAAGTACTTATAATTGCACACCTAAATCTGGGAATACTTGTAATCTATCGAAGTAAATTGTTATTGGAATTGAATCATCAAGCAAAGTAACATCACTTTAAAATAATTATTCTTAGTGACATCATTCATTGTTGTTGAAGATTTCGAAAAAGATTTTCATATTTCTAACAGTATGATATCAAGAGACCTCATAGACCTGTTCACTGGTCTCTGTCAAGGAGTAGAAACTTCAGAAATATCAGTGTTTGGGAAATCATAGATGATTTTTTCTGGATTTAAGTGAAAAAAAGCAATGTGACAACCTCTTGCCTTGGAAGTTTTCATGATTTGGAAATTTTAGGAAGAAAATTACAAATGAATATTGAAAGAAAACAATTATTTTTGTCTAATAGAATGAATTGATGACTCATTTATTTTGTGAAAATCCATCTTGAATATTGAAAGAAAAACAATTATTTTTGTCTAATTTTCACTAATATCTATATAATCTATAAAATTACAAATGTATGATGATAACATCCAATAATTCTAGGTTTTTTTGGAATTCCTCACTAGAAAGAGATGGTTTATAATCTTGAAGTAGAAAGAAATTATAGTAGAACAACAAAAATCTATGTTTATGGTGTTGAATTTTTTTTAATAGAAAATCAGTATTTTGTATCTTCCTTCTGGATATGGACCTCATCGGATGAAACATGAGTGAGTGAATCAGTTTTTAGAGGTGTAATAATGTTTTTAAACAATTCAGATTCATAAGTGGATGCTGTGGAAGGTAAATTTGATTTAAACTGAACTGGACTACAGAGGGGTGTTCGCCCTATAAGAAAATTAAAATACTCATAACTTTTAAACGCAATGGTTAAAGACTCACTCTGTATACTCATTTATTAACATATCTTCCTCCGAATCGAATTGAAATGTCTATTTGTTGTTTGATCCAAGTAATGCCTTCCTTTGACCTATCTGGAAGAAAATGACGTCACTAAAGTCATCCCATCATTTCTGCAGCACCTGCCTTGTACAAAATCTAAACGAGAAAACTCGATATCAAACTCAAACCAGAGACGAAAGACTGTTGGGGTGCTCGATGATCTTCATTACGACACCTGAAAAGTTTTATTACTTTTTGCCTCGCAGACACCTGTCCGGTCGTTTTTCCCCTCCGAAAAACCAATGCGAAAGGCAATTTCTCAACGAATCGCTCGTTTCGGTGTGGGATGTTCAATATTTACCCCACTCGGGGTTGTTTGCGAGAAACCCTTCGTTACTGCCGTTTTTGCCGACGCGAATTTCTTCAATTAGCGAGGAAAACGTCCAAATGCAGGACAAAGGGGGCCATTTTCCATTTTCTGCGAAGGCCGTTTGTTCCAACAAGGCTATATAATTTAGTCGGATGGTGAGATGGAAATATAATTCGAGTAACTGCTGAATTAATTGAGTCTTTTGAATGTCCCTGGACACATTCCTGTATCGGAAATGCATAATTTGAATTTTTTTGCTCGCTTGTTCTGGGTGTAACAGCAAGCTATTGTTTTATCCAAATGCATGTCATTTTCGAATATCAAGCCAAAAGTCATCCGACATTATGGTCGACTTCCTGAACCTGTGAATTCCAAAGTGTTTCAGTGATTTCTAGAATACGAATGTCAAAGTTATGATATTCAACAAGTTCCTCATATTAATAAGAAGTATAAATAGGTTCTCGACAGAAAAATGAGTTTGATTTGAGGCAATATTGGCAAAACCTATTCGGAAAAAATGTTTGAATCATAGACAAAGTACCTTTATAGACTGCCAACGCACAGACTTGTCACGCTAGCAAACCGACACCATGCGTTTGGTCGCTCGAACTAATTTCCTCATTTGGCGGGAAAGCGGTTCATTCAAATTGAGTTCGAGTAAATGATATCTGATTTGGATCATTTACTCAACTCCAAAATGGTTCGAATTAACCAATGCTCATTTTATAGAGAAGGGAATTTGGTAGAGAAAAACAGAGACTTTTAACAAATTTTTATTTAAAGAAGTAAAATTGTTCAGAAGATGAATTCAGTCAAAATATCAATAGATGTTAGAGATAAAGTAGCTCCAACCGTTTGTCTGTTCAAACCGTCTGGATTATCTTCTTTACATAAGTTGACCATCTTTTTGTGTTGCTCCAAAGACAGCGCCTTGGCACTAACTTTTCTTTTCTCAGGGTTCACTTGCAAAATACGCCTCTTGGCATTTCGTGCAACCCACGCTGTTCTAAAAGCCACGTCTGTGAATGGATCGAATCTAATGTCCCATTCGGAATAGAATTTTTCCTGCAGCTGTTTGGCAGTATTATTCCACAAGGTTTTTACGTCACTTTCCTTGTAGTCTGATCCATCTCTTTTCTTCATATTGAAAGCCCAGTCTAGCATAATATTATTGAGCTCTGACAAACTTGTTTTTTCATTTACAAGGTATTCCCGGACAGCACAGAATTCTTGAAATTGTTTCCAAATGTACGATCTTTTGACTTCACTGTATTAAGCGGCACACGTTTCTTCACATTTTCCTCAATTGAAGTAATATTACAATTCCCAAAACGTTTCATTTTTATCTACTTTATGGTAAAATACGAAAATAAACTGACAGAACTGCCAAATGTGCAGTTGAAGTTATCGCTAACAACTGCTTGTTTATCGTAACCATGACGACCGCTACTTCCACCAACGGCCAAAGCTATCCGGACGTATTAATATTCCTATGCAAATTAGGCATTTGATAAAAACAAATTTCTAAAAGTGAGAACACTGTGAGGTTGAGTGTTTTCAGATACAGTTTGCTTCTATTGGTCCGTTTTCAAAAAGTGAGCGATTTCATTGGACGATGTAGTATAGTGTTGAATGATCTATATAATTTTATATGTGTTACGATGTTCCGTTTGAGGATGAATCTGATCATATGAAACAGCACAAATAAAACACAATGACATTCTTCTCGATGATGACAAAGCATCTACGTCATACGTCATTGCTGCTTAATTCGATTCCATATGTTTGGGTATCAGTTTTCCCATTCAAACCAGAATCTCAAGAAGCCTGTTTATCCTTTATCCATCTTTCCTATTCATGTCGTCCTATACGTAACACTGGCAGAAGAATGTAAGAGACAGTTTCTATTGCGGAACGCTCTTTGTGGACTTCTAGAAACGAGGCCTTTGAGGACATTTCCCGCTGTCGCCATAAAGGTGGACAGAATACGTGCTCGGGAAATGCTGTCTGCGGTTTTCATACAACATACAATTATACCCGACCTAGTGCGGATACGGAAGCAGGTCGCTACAGAATTTTATTCGCCGATGAACGAGGAATACAGTCGAGCCTTCTTTACCTGTCATCGGTTAAGTAATTGTGGTAGCGATTGTGTGTTATTATCATCTACCAACATTGTCATTTCTACACAGGTTCGAAATTAATACATGATATCCCATGCTACTAATTAATATCTTGGCGCTAAAATAAGCTGAAAAGTTGTAACCTGACAAAGTGCCACTTTAAATGACGAGCATGAGACTCTACTCTTAATTCTCTCAGGGTGGACTCAAATATACCAGCAACAAAACTCCCCTCGGTTTTTGACAAATATATTGAAGTGTATAACTACAATTCACAAATAACAATTTTAAGGAATGTCCAATCTCCCAAGTAAAACAGAACACTAGGGACTTATCTCAAAGCTATCTGAGTCGATAACTTCCTCCCAGCTCCCAGATACAAAATAAAGTCCCAGAGGGTATGGCCTGCCAGTTGACCAGAAACGGGTTGTATAGTTTCCACACAGATGTTCCAGACAGCGACTCTATGTCTATGTAATTTTCATCCCTGTTGAAGAATGTGGCAAGGTGGTTATGCCACAAGCTCCAATTAAGTACTGCTCGAACCAGGGACTGGATATTATTTAATCTCTCATCGTGGAATGCATCTCAATCTTGAACTAGCATATGTCTTTGGTCTCGTAATAGGATATAATTTGGCCCCCAGGGAGGAGTTATATCAGGATGAACGAAAGAACATTAGAAACTGCAAGTGCATGTATAACAAGGCTCCCTCTCGATCTCTTTTAGACAAATTTTGAACAAATCATAGTAAAATTACATTATCTTCACAAATTAAACCGAGGAGAAGTCATGTTGTGGGGATCATTGGAAGCGGTCAATGCAAAAACGTGCTCTGATGTTAAAGTGCCAAAAAGAACTAAAATTTCGGTTCCTGGGAGGAATTAAACACTTACCGAGAATAGTTATGTATTTCTCGCAAATCTCTGACCTAAACTAGTCACTTTTAGATATTGATTTCAATAATTACTACAGAAGATGACCGGCATCTGATCTCGACAGAGAGAAAAAACTACGCTGACCGTTCGAGGTTAGCTTCGCGGAACACAGATAACCGGCATATAACACATCTGTATTCTATTGCAGGAGAACTACTTCAAACTTCAACCATAATTCGGGTGCGCGTACGGAATAACGTCAGTGGCGTGCAAATCGTTGCAAAGTTTTAAAAGGAAATATTTTGAATGATATAAAACCACTTAATTGAATGAAAAGAAAAATAATATATTGAATATAAGTATTTACCTAGTTTAATCCGAAATTGCTCAATGGTATTTGAATATTTGATATTTTAAACCGAAACAACAGAAATTTCAAATTACCACAAAACAAAAAATTTATTGAGGAAAACTTAAAAATTATAGTCACATAAGCAAATAAAGCTTATGCAACAATAAAAATGGACAAAGATGAGTACACATACGAAATTGAACAGCTTCTAACTGACACTACAACGTATAAAGCAATTAAAAAAGATTTTTCCGTCGACTTCCCAATCAAAGCTCTGTTTGGCGTTCACAAAATCATGCACGATGTTGCAACGATTTGCAAGCCACTGACGTTATTTCGTACGCGCACCCGAATTATGGTTGAAATTTGAAGTAGTTCTCCTGCAATAGAATAAAGATGTGTTCTATGCCGGTTATCTGTGTTACGCGAAGCTAACCTCGAACGGTCAGCGTAATTTTCTCTCTGTCGTGATCAGATGCCGGTCATCTTTTGTGGTAATTATTGAAGTCAATAACTAAGAGTGACTCTTGTGGGTCAGAGATTTGCGAAAAATACATAAATATTCTGGTTAAGTGTTTATTTCCTCCCAGGAACCGAAATTTTAGTTCTTCTTGGCACTTTAACATGAGAGCACGTTTTTACATTGACTGCTTACAATGATCCCCACAACATGACTTCTTCTCGGTTTAATTTGTTAAGATAATGTAATTTTACTAAGATTTGTTCAATATTTGTCTAAGAGAGATCGAGAAGGAGCCTTGTTATACATGCACTTGCAGTTTCTAATGTTCTTTCGTTCATCCTGATATAACTCCTCCCTGGGGGCCAAATTATATCCTATTACGAGACCAAAGACATATGCTAGTTCAAGATTGAGATGCATTCCACGATGAGAGATTAAATAATATCCAGTCCCTGGTTCGAGCAGTACTTAATTGGAGCTTGTGGCATAAGCACCTTGCCATGGAGCACATTCTTCAACAGGGATGAAAATTATATAGACATAGAGTCGCTGTCTGGAACATCTGTGTGGAAACTATACAACCCGTTTCTGGCCAACTGGCAGGCCATACCCTCTGGGACTTTATTTTGTATCTGGGATCTGGGAGGAAGCTACCGACTCAGATAGCTTTCAGATAAGTCCCTAGTGTTCTGTTTTACCTGGGAGATTGGACATTCATCAAAATTGTTATCTGTGAATTGCACTTATACACTTCAATATATTTGTCAAAAACCGAGGGGAGTTTTATTGCTGGGATAATTGAGCCGACATTGGTATGACAAAACCTACGCAGAATTCTTGTCATGGTGCAGGGAGAAGAACGTTTTCAATTATTCTGAAAGAAATTTGTTGGCATACTTAAGAGTGTTGCAGAAAAGGGATACTTAGCAATTTAGAAAACAAAACTTATTAGATGAAAATTTATCAAAATAAAAAGTAAGTGAATTAAATGTGGAAAGATAGTCTTGTACTAACTGTACCTTGTGTTCTTCTTTTCACCTAGCTGTTATAAATGTACTGAAAGGTAATATTGATATATAACTGGAAAGAAATTGAAAATAACCATTTACTATCTTATATTGAGTTTCTCGAATGGAAATTAATTGGAAAATAACAGGATCTTGGGTGAGCTCCCCATCAAGAGGATAGCAGAGAAATCAACCGCGTACAAACTTTATTAAAAATGCCCTACATTCCTCCGAAACCACCCTTCTAATGCAATACCTGTTTTTTCGACTTTTCTCATTATTCTCCTCTGTAAAAAGAAGCTGGAAAACGCTCAATTAAGCTCGGAGTTTTTCCAGGTTGTAGGTGCTCTGAAATTTTAATTGTATCGCGTGAAAAAAATTCCTACCATAAGTTTTCCCATACGAACGATAGAAATGTTTGTTTGCCGTGTACGAGAGAGAGGCAACTCTCGAAAGTTTGTAATAATTTATGTGTTGTGGGGAAAATATCGGTTCGGAACTTTCGAGGTAATCATTGAGATTGCGGGAAGGGAGGCATTTTTGTGGAAAGCAAGGAATATTTGGGAAGCGAAAAGTTTCAAGATGAAGAATCAAACCGGGGCGGGATCGTGATTGGTTTATTTTACATGAATAAGAAAAGGATATTATGAGTGGAAATTTTAAACGAAATTCGGTTCTCTGGTTGAATTTCAAAGCACTGAAATACGAAACAAAAAGAATTCTAACTCCTCTACTAAACTTTGGTGACAATGTTTTCAGCAACGCCCTCTTATATCGCACCGGCAGAAATCGGAACTACTGTTCTGCAGTAGTGCCTGCAGGATTTCCACGTTCTTTTTTCGTATACTTTACATGCGCAGCACTGTAAACGTACACAACAACACTACTACACTCGGACAACTCAACTCGCTACGTTTCCGCTGCCTCTTTCTGCCCTAAGTAGGATACTGGCCGAGAATACGCGTATGCGTGAAAACTAGACAGTGTAAACTGACTTTTGCCGCATTCTGTATATAACCTATATCAAATATAAAAACTGTAGCTCCTCTCCTCATGATGATGAATCAAACATCTGTATTTTCCATTATCTGATATCTCATGACGTATTAGTCGGATCTCAACAATAATTTGTGAATATATGGAGGTTTTTGATATCTTGCAAATTCTGGAATGTCTTCATCATAGCGTGTTATCACAAGAAGATACAGAAGTTTACTGCATATTAATTATTATTTCTATCGATAGAAAAACAATGAAACTCATCCGATCCGGAAGCAGGGGAGGGGCGTTTAGTGGGTATATAGAGGATTCTTCACTTCCGGTCGATCGGGTAGCACCGTCTCCACGAGCGGACTCAATTTGTCGTGAAATGAAGCCGTATTGCTGTCGATACAACAATGGATCGTCTAGTTACCGAGGTGCGGTTTGTCGTTTGCAGTTCCGGGTCTTGGATCAGGCCGCCATTAGTCTTCTTGGTAGGATGGTTTTTATTCAGGGTGAAACTGCAACTACTGAGCATGTTGAGTAATTCTGATTGTCACAGTGGGAGCTTTCGATACTAATGTGATTCGATATTTTTCGTTAAGAACGCTATGGAAAGGTTTTTTCTTTGAAGTATAGACCTGAACAAGGATTCGATTTAATGAAATTACTTGAATATTGTTGACTACAAGATATTCTTAATGGTGGCACTCCTGTGAGATTATCATTTCAGCTTTTTCTATTATTCATTATTTTTTTGAGAATGATTTCGACTTGAATACAAATGAATTGTTTTCTTGAAGTTTTAACACTTTGTTCATCGAGCAGAGCGTCCAAATGTCTGTAATTTAGGAATATTTTGGCAATAAAGCTCCCACGTTCTGTTTGGACTCATTGATTCTGCTTAGTTAGTGATTCTGTCAAGTCAGCCCAGTGATTTTAATGATATGAAAAAGCTATTTGGAATTATTCTGTTCAAATTGAAAACTAAGATTTATGCAGTCAAATCTTCCCTAGCATGTCTGGGAAAATGTGGGAGATCTCTCCGATTCTGATAATACATTAAAAATTAGTAGACAAGTTCCCATAATTTTTTTTCCTATAGGCTCTCCCCACGGAGATACTGCCTCTTAAAAGACGCCACTGGTAATCAACATTTCTTGAATACTTTTTGAACTACTTCATATAATTTAATGAAAATTTAAAACGATAAACGTAGTGAGGACCCCTTAAAATACTGCCCTCAAAACATAATTGACTTGTTCAATTAATCAGGGGCGGGGATCGTCATGATTCAACACGTTGAGTCTAATCGTCATGCTTTTTAACACGCTTATATTAGCTTCACTTGTTTGTTTGTCAGTTTGTTACTCTCCTTCTTTAAGCGAGAGTGGCCCATCACCGTGAAAAGGTCAAAACTTCAATGCGTTCGTTGGCCGAGTGGTCTAAAGCGCGCATCTTCTGTGACGTCAGCTTTTGGATTCAGCGATCATGGGTTCGATTCCTGTCCAAGCCGCCATATTCTAAGATTGTATCCATATATCCAAATATAATAAGTAATTCAATTTAATTTGGGGCTTCATTTCAAAACCTGGATGCGTGAGCTGTGCTTGTGTGAAACTTTGGCCTACTTTCCGACGTGCAATCATAAATTGATGATTAACATTCATATCTTTATGGCAGTCACGAAAAAGTGAAAAATAAATATAGTTTAAAAAAACTGCAACAACACGTTTATAAAGAGAATAAAAAAGTCAGAAACAATTTTCAAAATCAATTTATGACAATAGTATATAAAACATACTAGTAAAATTGAGAAGGAAGCATGGGGCGCTTTACGCCATATTTTTCGTATATCAAGCGCCCCATGCTTCTTTCTAAATTTCAATAGTACGTTTTATATACTATTGTCATAAATTGTTTTTTGAAATTATTTCTAACTTTTTTAGCTCGATATTCTTGACAAGCGTGTTTTTTTAGTTTTTAAGCTATATTTTTTGGTCATACACTTTGTGTTTTAATGGCAGTTGGTTCACTATTTTGCAGTTAGCAGTGGCGGCGGCAGCAACAGGGCTCACAGAGGAAAATAAAAGAAAACATCTATGCTAGACGAGAAGATTGGTTATCGAAGGAATCCTTTTTCCCATGTGGATCCGTATAATGATTTAAAGTTCGAAACAAGATCCTATTTATTCATGATTGCAGAGATGTTTTTTCGCCTTTTAAAAACACTAGTAAGTCAAACATCGTGTCTGGTCCTGGCCCAGATATGTGGGAGTCTTTAGTTTTTATAATTCGTTTGCGAAAAATTCCATGAAATGATTCCATTTTGTTCTTCACTGTATAGATGGTCCCCTCAGAATCCTTTAATTCAATCATCATCTCCAGATTTTATTATCCAAGAACAGGAAGTGGTGCAGAGAAAGTCAACAATGAAATTTGAAATGGCATCAGGATGTCTTTTCTCATAATCCTCGATCATTCAAAAGAAGGGTTTGACGACGTCGTTGAGAAAAACGTGATCAGTTAGTATATTACATTGAAACTTCTAGAATATCGAGTATTAAGTACATCGAAATGTTCTTCTGAATCCCACAATACAAACCATCTCTTGACCACCACCAGACAGTTTTATTCGTTCCGGGAAATTTAATTCATTCGACTAAGAAATAATTCAATCCGGATGCCGGTGAAGCTACCGCGTCTGGATCTGTTTTCCTGGAATAATGGCAAATTCTGGCCGTTTTCGTCTGATGAATTCATCTATCTCGCTTTCGAAATGCGATACGACGCCTTCTCCCCAATCTACCGATAAATAACGGGCTGATGTCGCTTCGAATTTACATTCAATTACGATTTTGTTAATTTATACCCGATCCTTACGCGTTCTATGGTTGATTGCGCTAAACCGAGATGCTGGCATAAATTTGCGAGTCTTCATTAGGCAGCCGGCAGGTGATTGACTGTCCGTTCTTGAAGATTTAATATGAACGCTAACTTATCTGAGGCGAAGGTAACGAATTTCGAAAATCTTTAAGTAGGCTCCCTGACTTGTCGCCAATTATATTCGAGTTTGTGGAGAATGCTATCTGACCCTACTAGCTTCTTGTGAGATTCCCTTCAATTGATCCTCATTTCTTGTATTATAAAAATGGAAACTCACAATACGTTACTAATATAAACTGATTTCAACTATTATATGGATCGAAACAAATTGCCAAACTTATTTCAGAAATATTTAGAATCAAATGAAACCTGGTACGAAAAAAAATTTATAATTCTTTTACAACCTTTTATGATATGATGAACAATGAAATTGTTAATAAAAATAACATTCTGGTTGTTAATTTGAAGTGAACTGAATGATTAAAAAACATTTTGCCAAATAATCATTTGAACGATTGAGATATGCCACTAGAAGATATGGGAGTCAAAGAAGAATTGAGGGACATTTCTATGTTTATTGAAGGTTGTCATGTTCTGGCAATTCTGACAAAAAATTGTGTTCTTGTGAAAAAGACATTTATGAAAGTTGAAAAATTTTCTGAAATTGCCAGCATTTGTAGAAGGTAATCTTCACCTTGAAAATGACAGAAGATGTCTGTTGAAAAATTGGGAAGAATAACAATTATGGTTGATGGTTATTGCCCAAACAATAATTCTATCTATGGTGGAAATAGCACAAATAATCACTCTAGACGAGTTCCATCTCAGAAAATATCTAGCGTTCAACAAGAATTATCCAGGAAGTTATGGTAGAAATCTCTCAAAGTGAAAGACACATTCAACAAAAGCAGGGTTAGTTCTTTCCCAACAGTTCTGAGTGAGCCATACCGCAGAAATAGGAGAGAGTTCATTATCATATTTGAAATTCACTGCGTTCCTCCGAAACTACAGGGATCATGCAAATGCTTCACTGGATAACTGCCATTCTCGTTCGAGTTGGAGAAATGGGATATATTCAACGTTCTCCGATGCAAATTCGAAGATATAAGCGTTGTATTTATGACAGCGACCGTTTATGATGGCTTTGCAAATCATTTGACATACCGCCAACAACACAGCCAATGTCAATTTTCTGTGGGCGATTACGTCATTCAATTATTGAAATATATATATTGAAATTGAAAATATAATAATATAAGGTAACAGTCTTTCAGTACTATCCATTGAAAGAATAAAAATAAAAGAAGTTTTTCACTTATAATATAATACCACAAGAGCTTCAAAATTATCGGGAAATACCAGATAATTTTGAAGCTCGTGTGATATTCGGGGGATTAATTTTCTGTCCCAAAGGTCGGCCAATAGAATTGCACCATGAGACGAAATGTACAGTTAACAAATACAAATTTCATAATGAATAAAACAACATTTAATTAAGAATCAGGGTAGTGCAATTAAAAATACAATTGTTGTAAACATTGGTGCATGTTTTCTTCAAGTCAGAGTTATCGGTAATGGTCCCAGAAGAGGTAGATGGCATGAGGTTTATGCTGTTGATGGCATTTTCTGCAGTAGGCTCACTCCTTCGCAGTTTCTTGACAATTAATTCGTGGTGTTCCTGGTCGAGTTGGAGATACGGCTTGATGGAGTCACTGTTGGCATGTCCAGTTATTTTGATTATCTGCTGCTCTCCCAGGCCCGATTTCGCTAGATTGGAGACGGCTGTTGCACGACTGGAGTGATTGGTGATTTTTTTGTTACCAAGGTCAAGCCCAGCTTTTTGTGCTGACTCCTTAACCCACTTTGAAATCGTGTTTTGGCCGACTGGGGAATCCTTGTACCACCTAGCGCCTGGAACTTTATTCCAGAATGGATTTTGGGTCAGGAATAGTCTGTCGCTCTTGATATTGACATCTCTCTGGAACAGTCTCACTGGGCACTTGTCAGGGATTTCCCGATTCTCCACCAGCCACTTGCTGTCTGATAATTTTTTATCACCACCTTGTGTGGTCTTGCTGAAAATTGGATTGTATTCAATTCTCCCAGTTGTTTCCCCGTCATTTCGCTGTTCTGCCTTGAAGTGATGTATTGACGCCATGCTGCCCTCACCACCTCTCCAAGCCAATTCCACTGATATTATCATGAATAATTTTTTCTGGAGGCCATCAGGAGTTTCATCGTCCCAAACAGTGGTCATTGCATCCCAATCTTTTTCCTCCAACGCTGCTGCACTTGCCCTCCGTTCTTCCGGAATAGATTGTAAAGCCTTACGCTTGGCATCACGAGCTCCTCGAGCGGTCTTGAATGCAGCATCCGAAAATGGGTTGATTTTGATGTCGAAATCGTTCAAATACTTTTATTGAAGTAATTTGGCAGTCTGATTCCACATTGTTTTTATTGTACCTTCCTTATAGTCTTCTCCATCCATTTTCTTCATATTGTAAGCGTAATCTTTCATAATGTTTGCCAATTGCGCTTCACTCGTTTCAGCACTCAATGTGTATTCCCTCTCAGTACAAAAAGTAGTAAATTGGTTCCAAACTGTTTTTTTTTGCCTTCTCCGTATTAATGGGAACATTTCCTTTGACTTTTTTATCGATGGTGGACAGAGAACAAACTCCAAATCGACTCATTTTCATGCAAAATCTCCAATTTTCAACCTGTCAGCTTGACGTGTGCTTAATTTGACTGGATCATGTTTTGTTTATATATAGCAACTACCAGAGAAAATTTTCAAAAAATTATCAGTATAATACCATGTAGGTTGTACCACGTGACGTCGAATGGTGCAATTCTATTGGTCGATATTTGGGTCGGAAAAATAATCATAATTATTTCTACAGAATATAGAATATGTCTACCGATAACTGAAGAACCGTTGAGTTTCCACTCGAGTGACACTTTACTGAAATTATATCTGGTGAGGCTATGAAATGATAGGTGTGCCTTTCAAAATAATGAAAAAGTTGTCAGTTACCGGTGTATCCGGAAGTCGTAGAGTTCTGAAGACATTTTAAAGATAAATTTCATAGTTTAAAACATTTTCAGCTCACGATTGAGATCAGTTCTGCCCAATCTTCTGATACAACTTGATACAACCTACTAGATTTTTTTGACAATTGGCGACTATACCAGATGACAGTTGCAAAGTTAATTTACATAGATCGATTCAATAATTTTTAATGATTTTAATCACCTTATATCCACTTATATTCTTTTCAAAATTGATGCAATTAAATAAGGTGTTCCCATATTTTTCTTAAATTCCCATAAAATCTGGACGAGCGATGCTCCAAGACATTAAACGTCGGACCATCATCCGCCCTGTTGCTACGCCCCTGTTTGGCACGGGGCCCCCCTTTGCGGATGCCAGGTTCCTTTTTGGCAAACGGCCCTGACGATCCGAGTCATCGACCCTCGGTTCTCCGTCGAAATGTTTCTGGGAATACTTTATCGGTCGCTTCAACACCTCATCCAGATCTCCCCCCGTTTACTCAGCTAATTCGGTTTGTATCGGACGGTTTAGATACCGCATTCTCGGGACTGAAATCTCTGATTTTGCTCTTCCTGAATCTGGTAGTTACCTACATGGTAATTTGCTCTGTGATGCATGATTTTCATTTCTTCGTTTCAATGATTAGTACAAGATTTCGATGTTAAAAACTTAACTGAACTTCGAGAAGGCTCAATGATAGTTTGGTTTTCGATAAAGTTGATTTTTTTCGCTTATCTGGGTGATCATTGATTTTTCCTATTGCCGTACAGCTTATAATTGCAAAGGAGTCCTCTATGTCGAAAATCTCTTACGCACAACTTCCTGGTGCTGTGATGGTCAAGAAATTGAGAAAACTCTCAGTCAAAGCTGATTACAAAAGAAAAATGGAAACAATATACTTCTACAATTAATGAAGAGATGTAGAGGTAAAGCTAATGCTTTTTCCGCAGGGGTGATATTGTTATTTTCTATGAAAACTGTGGATTTGTGTAGGATTTGCATCTACTGAACTACCCCTTTTTTCCCAGGTATCATCGCCACCTAGAAATTGGCTTCAGGACCTCACGTCAGACGTTTCGCCCAGTATAGTCTTTTCTCCTCAGCTATCCGCAGTGAGACTCTCTTGCTCCTTCACTGCTTCCTCACTTTTCATCGCCTCGACTCTTAAATTACCCTTCAATTTTGGTTAACACCCCAACTTCTCGACCAACTGGTTTCTCTCTATCCCACCTACTGCAAACTGATATCACATGTTCTGGAACATCCCTTCATCCATATTGACCTATGGATCATTCGGTGTCTTTTTTATTCTCTTCGTGCAGCGTGCAGAACCAAATGAACCCGTCCAAACAGGAATTGCATCAGCAAGTATCTAGTACTCGTTTAAAAGCATTCCACCCATGGTCTGAGCTCTGTTATCAACCTCCTCGTTCGCGCTGTTATACCATGAATGAACATTTTTGGACCCATAAAGAGAAGATCATCGGCACATGACATGCCCGTAAGGCATTTTCAGCACTTTATCGTTAAAGATATTCCACAATACCAGGCCCAAAGTGGCCAATATGATACAGGTTTTACTTCAACCAGTATAGGAGCTGGTGCCAGGATTTATGAGGAAAGTGCCTAGTGTAAAACATAAGCCATTGAAGATGGGACATTATTCTAAGAAGAATAACTTCAAGATTTGTTACGTTGTTATATCCAAATTTTTTCGCTCTTGTTCTAGTTTGAAAAAATAAAGAGAAGCATTGACGAGATGTCAGGAACTTTTACTTATTATTACTTATTCTGGAGTATTTTTTCGTACTCTGGAACAGTGTATTTGAACAGTACTTTTCAATGAATTCATTCTGAGCAACTTTCAAATATTGAAATAATGATATATGTGAATATAATGACAAATATTTCGCCAGGCTCCATCAATCCTCCCTGGAAATTTTGTAGAGCATTTTCTATAGAAGATTCAATTCTAAAAAGAATTAGCATTTCTAATATCTTGAAAGGAACAATCAATGAACTGATGGGTGGATAACTACTAGGATCACAAGGATTTTTTCCTCGTTTCAAAATACCTATTACTTTAGCCTCACGAAATTCGGAAGGAAAGTTTCCCGAATTCAGAATATTGTTATAGAAAGACAATAACCAAGACAAGGCCTTTTTTCCTGAATGTTTGATGAATTCTGGATAAATTCCGTCCAAACCTGCTGCCTTTCGAGATTTGGTAGATTTGATTGCTGCCCTCAATTCATCTATATTGAATGGATGTGATACATGTTCTAAAGTAGGAGCTGATCTCCTGAATATGTGTAATTTTTTCTTCATATTTCTCATTTTAGATTGGGAAATATCGACTGATTCAGATACATTAACTAGGCGGCGAGCGATTAAACTTGGATCAATTTTTGATGATGATGAGGCAAGGGGAGTAGCTTCACCTAATTTTCTCAATACATCCCATGAACTCTTAGTCGAATGTGTGATATTCATTTTTGATACAACACTAACCCATTTCAAAACGTTGGATGGAATAATAACTGTAATAAATAGTGCACATAGTCCAAATAAACAATCTTTACTGTAAAAGACTCCAAGTTATCTTAGCTCCACATTGTCAAGGAAAGATTCATCGATTACGGTCTATTTTTTCCATAAACCATCGATTTCTAATCTACTCCAAAACCTTATGCCTTATTCGTTTATAAATATATATACCAATGTTTCGTGCATCAAACAAGATAATTTCACAAACCTCAGACGATTCCCCTGTCGGGCCATCCATATCGAATGAATAATGCAGAGCCAACTCCTATAACACATAACTTTGATCCACACGAATCGGGTCAAGAAAAACCAATTTTTCACTGGAATTCGAAGTTTCAATGGCGCTCCTTCTTCCAAAGGATTCCATCAAAGCATGAAACCTCTCCGCCATCTATAAATATAACTTGGCCGAACCTTATTTGTTTCTAATGGCTTTTTCCAGTATCCGTTTTTCCTGCACCGACTAGACGTGTTGAGCAGTTTGATTGAAGTTATCGAGCAAACTTTTGATGTTGCCAGTTGCGGCACAGATGGAAAGTTGAAACGAGAATTGGAAACGCAATCGTAATAACGACTCTATTCGGTTGGGAAAAGTATTTTGTTCTGGGATGGTATGTGGAGATCCGGTAATGTTAATTAGGTTATATTGATTCTAGATTTTTGGTATAATTCATTGAAAAAATTGATTAGTGGAAGCAGATTCTTCCATTCTAATAATGTGACATTATCTGATGAAGATGCATCTCATCTGAAGCGAACGAGAATCTGCAGACTTGGTTGGTTGTACTCAGCTCTAATGTACTCTGGATTGCTGAGATACCTAACTATAGTTTCTTCTTCTGCCTTAGTAATATGGCAGCAACCTCATAGTCACGACACTACTGACGAGATACAAGAAGTTGTGTCATAGTTGAGTTTTTAGATACATTACTATTTCCTTGTGGCCTCTTTTTCATAAGAAAATATCTTCGAATGCCTCTCCTAGCTAAATTCATTTGGTAAATGCGAATATAAGTTATACCAAATCTAGAGATACATATATTTACAAATGATGGAGACTATCTAAAGTCTAAAGTCTATATTACAGAGATAGAAGACTTGATTAAATTCTTCGAAGATTCACCTCACGTGTGGTGAATTTGGAAAAGTCACGAATCTAGAATCCGCACGTCATACATGAAAACCTACTCTATCAAATAGATTGAAAGTGTCTGCAACGTTATTTAAGAGTCTATATGAACAGAAAAACAGAAAAAGTCATCATTTAAACCAATTACTCACTAAACATTTCGGAAACTTCTTTTGCCTGACATTCTTGAAAGTATTTTAGAACAATCCCGTTTTAAAGACCAGCAGTAATCTGCCATCATGTGAGTATCCCATCTTCCTTGATAGCAATCCTCCATACATTTGATATCTTGGTGAAATCTTTCACCTTGCTCCTCACTAATGTCGCCGAAATTATCAGGAAATCTTTCTAAGTGGCTGTGTAAATAGTGCACCTTAATGCTCATGTTACACCCAAGTGATCTGAAATTATTCAGCATCTCATTGACTAATTCAACATAGTTTTCAGCTTTGTGTTTACCCAGAAAATTTTAGACAACTGAAACAAATGAATTCCAGGCATTTTATTCAATCTCAATCATTGAATTTATGAAGTCAGGGTCTTTAATCAGCTGTCTTATTTGTGGGCCATCAAATATTTCTGCTTTAATTTTTTCCTTACTCAGCTGAGGCATTTTTTCCCTATATATGCAAAGCATGATCCATTCTTATAAAGAGCCTTTACAAACTGCTTCATTAGACCCAGCTTGATATGCATGGGTGGAAACATGATTTTCTCTCGCGGAACTAAAGGATCATTGATGATATTTTTTCCCCCAACATCCATGTTTTCTCTTCTATGCCACTCTTTTCTAACCCAGTGTTGCGTTTTGTCTCTACTATCCCAAAGGCACAAGAAACAAGGATACGTGATGTGGCCACTTTGCTCCCCAAGGAGAAAGTTTACCATTTTTAAGTCTACACAAATCACCCATTGGTGTTCATGATACTATATTTTGTCCAAAACCAAAGCTATGTTGTCATATTGCTCTTTCATTTTCGTTGAGTGGGCAATTGGTATTGAGCCATATTTGTTCCCATTATGTAGAAGAACACATTTCAAACTTCGCTTTGATCTGTCAATAAATAGGCGCCAATCATCCGGAAAATATTCAGGAAGACCCATTTTTACCAGGAGTTCTCTGATAGCATGGCAAAATACAAGATTTTGTTCTTCGAAGAAAAAAGGTAGCAGATCTTTCTCCCTTATGCGATAAAATGTAATTTTCGTTCCTGGTTCAAGTAATTTTTTTTCCTTCAACCTGGAAGCTAGTAATTCAGAAGCTTCTTTCGACAGGTTGAGATCTCTAGTGAGATCATTTAACTCCTCTTGGTTGAAACATTGGGTAATTGATGACATCGTTTCAAAATCAGTGTCACCTTCAGTAGTGTCAGAATTCTGATCAGAGAGACATGTGTCCTCACGGAGTTCTGGTAGCTGCTGAAAAGTTGGAATTGGCACTTCTTCTGAGAGAGGTATAGGGCGTCTTGCAGAGACTAAATCTGTATAAGTCCTCTTGTTACGGTTATTTCGATTGATTCCAGTAATATATACTAGGCAGAAACATCAGTCATCGAAGTGATTTTTTGGTTCTCGCCAAACCATTGTTACCCCGAATTTCAGACGTTTACCTATTTTAATTTATTATTATTGTTATTATTTATTTCCTAAAAATCTAGAGCTGATACAGAAAAACTGCTATCATATTTAGATTCAGCAATAAATATATGGATAAAATCAGCTCAAAAATTCTAGGCACCATAAAAAATTTTTTTTGTAGGCCTGTGTTATTTATTACTTGACTAGTCCCGAAATATAGAAACCACCTTCTAAAAGAAACCAGTAGTTAGCAATCAAATTTGCTCAACCCTATACATGAGCTAAAAATAAAGCTTTGAATCACTTATGCAACAAGTAGCAGACGAACAAGGATAGCGGTGCATACCGACTCCGAAAAATAATGGCATACCCAGACTATTAGCTAATATATTCGAAAATAATCCGTCAACATCTGATCGAAATCAAGGAGCCAATCACAGTACAGACTTCATAATTTTCGCACTAACGACTTGAGTAGGACGACTAATGAGTTCATAGTTCTGCGACCTCGTCTGACCTCTAACATTGAATAATGATTATAATTTTTTACATGCATCGTTAGATAGGATTTAAATTATGTCTTGTTTTCATTTTTACCGACTAACACTGCGAAAAATCGAATGTGTCGGCAGATGATAGTTTCAGATTATTTCACTCAGCTCGATGAATATTCAAATAGAATGTTTATTCATAACAATTTGCAATTGAAAACCAGGTATTCAATAATTTTATTCATCATCGAACAACGGCAATTTATTCTGCATATGATCTACGTTTTTCGCTTACAAACTGATTCAATTTTAGAACAAATTTGCTTCAATATCGAAAAAGTTATTTTATAACCTTAATTTTGTTAATCATAAACATAGATTTTTGTTATTCTACTATAATTTCTTTCTACTTCAAGATTTAAACCATCCCTTTCTAGTGAGAAATTCCAAAAAAACCTCAGAATTATTGGATGTTATCATCATACATTTGTAATTTTCTTCTTAAAATTTCCAAATCATGAAAACCATCATTTCTATGAAAACTTCCAAGACAAGAGGTTGTCACTGTGCTTTTTTTTCACTCAAAGCCAGAAAAAATCATCTATGATTTTCCAAACACTGATATTTCTGAAGTTTCTTCTCCTTGACAAAGACCAGTGAACAGGTCTATGAGGTCTCTTGATTTCAAATTGTTAAAAATATGGAAATCTTTTTCGAAATCTTCAACAACAATGAATGACGTCACTACGAATAATTATTTTGAAGTGATGTTACTTTGCTTGATGATTATTTTCTGTACTGAATCCCAATAACAATTTACTTGGATAGATTACAAGTATTACAAGATTTAGGTGTGCAACTAATGATTGAATAACTAGAGTGAATTATAATCACATCAAAATATTATAACGTCTCTGTGGTGAGTAGTTCCCCATAAAATAGTGTTCTGTGGTTTCTTGTTGTTTTGATTCTGTTTGAAACTGTCAACAGTTATTTGTAGCTTTTTTAAAAAATGTGGAAAATATTGGAAGGATAATTTCGACAGTTTGAAATTAGTCAATTCAGTATGAAATGATTATGGTCAGATTATGCATTATATTCTAATCTTTCTTGTTTATGAGCTTATAGCTTCCAGTTTCAAGATTGATTGAATTTTAATTAACCATGCATCATAACAAACATTCAGAAATATTAAAACTAAGTCAAATTCCATTATCTCCTAAGTTTGTGAACCAGGTTGAATCGGCGTATGAAATAAAGATGTGAAAAAACTATTTATAAAGGTACAAAACAAATCTAAGAGACTGGGTTCGAAGTTTTTAAAACTCATATGAGCTTAATTTGAAGCATTCTTATGTTAAAATAGATATAATTTGATGAACCGTGAAACTCTGAAGCTATAAAGAACCAGCTCTTCATAAAACAAGCCTTCAATTTAACAGGTCAGACCGTGAAATGCGTCATTTGGACTTCTGTAGGTTGACCTTCTGGTTGGAGGAATAAAAATACCCCACAAATTGTAGCTGACCGCCGAAGAGACTGTCTTCCCGAAAAGTTTTAAACATTCAATACTCATCGTCAATATCACATTGTCCGTTCCCTAAAGTTACCCAACCAAATCTCATAATTCCCAATTAGTTTTCAAGAACCCCTATAATTAAATAATTTCACAATCACTCCCGAGACCTCTCCTGCCATCATAATTCGTTATTCCAGGACGAAAATCTGTTCTTTCCCCGGAAATTTCAAGGAAAACAGCGACTGATTCCCTTCGCTCCCGTACGGAGGAAAACATTCGAGGAAAGTTCTGGATGCAAAGTTTCACTCCCATCCTGCCTACAGGTGGAAATTTTCGAACTTCTAATTAATTCTGATTAATATTCTCCCTGTCGACGCCCGTATTCATCGGCCTAGACATCCGTTCATTAAATTTGATTTCGGATCGAATCCGATTCAAGGTGGTGCCTGTTCTGGAATTCTGGAGGAGACTGCAATTCCTCCCTTGTAGACTAGGTTATTGGAGTTTTCTTTCATGGCAAGATAGAATCGAGAGATGCCGAAATCAAAGTCCGGTGTAGATTACTTGGGATAACATTGGTTACTTTGATTAATTTATTCAAACACATATATATTTAACCCGGAGAAACGGAATCTGGATGTCTCGGAGCTACAGCTCGAACACTCCCGAGAAGGATGCTGAAGTTTACCGATAAAGTTACAACACTCAAAAAATTTGTCTCTCCCATACATTCCCAAACAGGGCCACCACCGCTATATTCTCTTCACTACGAGCAGGATGTTGTCTATTTGGTAGAGTATTATCCAATAACGAATATAGAGTGTTAACTTAGTGATGGTAGAACGAATTGTGCGTTCGATAGGCTGATTATGTGGACCGTAAGATCCTGACCTCACCCCTCTTAGTTTTTCTCATATGACCTTAGTCATTTCACTTACAACCGTTCTCAAATATAGTAATGACTATTCTTATCAGTCTAGAAAACGAGGCCCGATTACAACGCACATAATTTAGTCTTCCTCATTCATAGAGGTTATTCCACCATCCCCAAATTGAAAACAGGCGGCGGAGCCCTTCAATGTCGATTTTTCAATCGAGTCCTCAGACGGTCGATTGTACCAATTCAACCGGTGTTAGGCGCCGTCGGTAAAAACGACGCCGACGTTCGAACGCGCTCGAATGGAATTGACGTTTTCCTAATTGAATAATCAGAGACTTATGGGCATTCTAAAGCCTCCCCATTTCGGATCACGGTTTTTCCACGTCGGAGAACACACGAATGACGCCGGGGTCCTTCGAGCTTACCTGATTAGCTCCTTCGGGAAGACCGCGGACTGGCTTCAGGAAGACAAGAGACAGTTCTAGACGTCAGACAATGGAAGCGATAAGATAGAGGGTGAGATGAGCATTTGAATTCAATGAAAGCTCTTTAATTTCCTGATAGAATATAAGTTATTGAAAAGTACCTACATAAATGGTCCGTTAGTATTTGCTGTAACAAGAGGAGGGTGCTTATTTATTGTCACATGTATGACACAAATGGTGGAATTTCAAATAGATAGAAAAACAATTAGATCAGGAACAGAGACACTTTCTCTGGGAATACCACAGGGAAGCATTGCTGGGCCACTATTCTTCATAATTTACCGAAACGATTGTGAAACAGACACAAAGCCTAGGAATAAAGAAATAACAACTAAGAACAATACAGAATGTGCGCAAGATACAGAAGCAGAAGAAAGGAGTATAATATAATGTATTGGTAGAACATATTCGGAAATTGAAAGACTGGGCGAATTTACTATGTGTTGCGGTATTCTCGCAACAAAGGGCAGTTCTTGGAATTTAGGTCCGCGGCCGGTACTTCCAAGAATGCTTTCTATCGGACGGAATTTTGGGAATCCCTAAGCTCAGCTACCTGTACTTTCGATAAGTCCAACCTCCCTCAATTATTCAAGCACCCTCTCTCAGTACAGTTCCAGTTTGACCACCAGTGAGGTCAGTTCTACCAGTAAGTTTTACTTTACCAGTTTTCAGCAACGAATAACGTGTATACTCTAAAAGTTCCTCGTAGTTCAATATCATCTCTCTGTTATACATTTTCTCCAGTTGGGTCAGTTAGATACCCTAGTACATTGTGAATCTGAGTTATTCAGCTGCAATCCTCCCAAGTGAAACAAGAAAGTTGTGATTTGTGAATCTGTGAAGCAGTTGCCAAGCCACAATTTGTTAGTGGAAGTTTTATCCAAGGTACTTGCACCTTAATTTATACCTTCAACGATTGAAGCAGAGCTGTGGTGAATTTCATATCAGGAAAATAAGGTCAGATCTTTCTATTGTCTAGTGTTACCAGAAGTGCCCAAGACTGAGCAAAGAAGTTCAAATACTTGGACTTTGTAGACATTCAAAAACTCCTCTCTGTTTTAATTCTTCTGATCTGTGAATACATAATTTTGTTACAACTGCAAACTTGTTTTATTCACATTGCAGACATATTATCTACCAAAGATAATTTTTGGATCTACTGTTAGAGTATAACCAGCGATTCAGGAAGTGCGCTTCTCTCCATTAAGTGGGTGATTATTATTACCCCTAGTTTTGGGGTCAAAAACAATAATTTACTGCCGAACTAAGAGAAAATTGAATTGATACTCTCCACAAGATCATGTACTGAAGAAAGAGATGGCATGTACTTGAATCAAGAACAATATAATTTCGTTAATTCAACGAAGTATTAAGGAATATTTATAAACAAAAATTTGAAATGGAATGACCACCTAAATCACTTCTGTGAAAAAGTCACGCCTTCCATCTAAGGTCTGAGAGTTATGTCTAGGTATATCAACAACAAATATCTGAAGATGGTATACCATGCGATGGTAGAAGCAAAAATGATATTTGGAATTATATTCTATGGATCAGGATATATAAAACCACTATTTGTACTGCAGAAAAAAAGTGTCCGAATTATTAATAACAAGGGACATAATGAAACTTGGTCAAGAAGATGGAAATATTAACAGTATATGCCATATATGTTGCAACGATTTGCACGCCACTGACGCTATTCCGTACGGACACCCGAATTATGGTTGAAATTTGAAGTAGTTCTCCTGCAACAGAATATAGATGTGTACTATGCCGGTTATCTGTGTACCGCGAAGCTAACCTCGGACGGTTATTTGTGAATTGTACCTATACACTTCAATATATTTGTCAAAAACCGAGAGGAGTTTTGATGCAAGGATAATTCAGCCCACCCTGAGAGAATTAACAGTAGAGTCTCATGCTCGAAATTAAATTGGACTTTGTCGAGTTACAATGTACAAGAGTGTATACTTTTTGTTAGGGGTAATGAAGAACTCTTCAAGAAATATGAGAATAAGAAGGCTTTCTACGAAACAAGGAATACAGATTACATCTACCCAAGATACACTTTGAGAACTTCGCAGAGACAAATGGAATATAGATGCATAAAATATAAAGAATTGAAAAATATTTGTTTTTGAATTTTGTAAAAATTTTCTAGCGCGTCGATTTCTGCGAAATATTCAATTACGTTGTTTTCTATAAAATTTATGATAATGCCGTTCCATGAGATCTCATAACGAGTGGAAAATGTCATCGACCTTTGTAGAAGCACAATTAAAACAATTAGAGATACTCCTCTGCCGGTTATTAAATAGGCATGAGTTCTGGTCGTATATCAGGCCGCTTGGAGATAAATCCAAACTTTGGAAACGTCTGCGAATGACTTCATGAGAACGCAGCGGTCGCTTTTGTGCCCTCCGAGGGGACATAAATGGTTCCTTTCGGTTTCCGTATGCTTTTAGAAATTGAGAGGATTAGGGATAAGGATGTGCCTGAGGAAAATCGTGCCGATTGCAAATTCTGCTCATTGTAAGAAGATCAACTTCTGTGCCTGGAATCAACCAAATATCTATATCGTACAGGGCGAGGCCCTGAGTTTCATTAGAATTTTAACAATTGAGTCTTCGATGATAAAAATTCTTTATCTGAAGTCTGATCCGTTTGGATAATACAGGGTGTCTCAAGTTCGAGTGCCTATTAGACGTTTCTGGAGAAACAGACATGTTTGAAATCTGAAAATTGGGATTACGATATTGTTCGAAGTTCTCTACAGAGCTAAAATATTTTCGAAGCCCGAAAACTTCCGGTTATACAGGGAGTGAAAATAAATTCGACGAAAAAATTTTTTTTTCAAGTTTTTCATTCCTGGTATGATCGAGTATTCAATAGTGAATACATTTCTGTTAAAACCATTGTATTATATCGAATAGTTTTCAAAATATCCAAAAAAAACCTGGAAAAAAAAAGTCAAATATGTTCAGTCAGTAATATGTTCATTATTCTTATTTTAAATATCCTGAGCGTAAACCGTTTTCACGACATCGAAGAGGAAGGATGTGAAAAGGTCATGCATCTTTTGGATTTCAAAAATATCATCACAGGGTGTTTCAAATTTTGTGTTGAAAATGGTGATCTTGAATTGGCCATAACTTCTGTTTTTCAAATTAGAACCCTATTTTTATATAATTTTGTTGGATTCTGCGGTCAAAAATAATGATAGTTTTCTCACATGATTATGCTCCTGAATTCAATAATTTCTGAGTTATTTGAGATTTTCTGGATTTATGGGCTACATAGAGTAAAATTCTTCGAATCTGATTCATAAAGATATTCTGTGAGCATAAAAGATGAATCGTCCCATTTATAATTCACAAGTGTCAGACAGGTCTTATTGTTAGTCGTTTTTTTTTATTTCACAGAATGAATCGTTGCAATTCTAATAATGAGATTTTGGATTTATTTCTTATATTGTATTTTTTTCAATTGTATACGCAATACACATTCAAATGCACTTAATGACTTTATTTGTGACCACACCAACCACATGACAGCAATGACAGGTAGTTTTTTGACATATTCGTAGTAGATGCTTTGGCAATTCTTACAATGAATTATTTCGCTCGAAAATCGCATTAAAATAATTGAAACTCGCTATGAAAACGGTAGTTCTGTTAAAATTACATTTCGTAAAATTCGTGATATTTTCGGACAACCCAATCGACCTTCTGAGACCGCTATTAAGAATTTGGTCGTCAAATTGGAGTCGGCGGGCTCGGTTCAAAATGTGCCATCACCTATGCGTGTTCAACCGAGCCGTTCAGCCACAGTGTTGAAAAAGATTCACATTTTTCAATTTCTCGACGTTCTCAACAACTGAGGCTATCCCAAACCACCACATGACGAATTTTGCATAAGAATTTAACTTTGAAGCCTCACAAGATTCAACTAGTGCAGGAATTGAAGCCGACCGACCATTCACATCGCCGTAGATTCGCTTAATTCATTCTGGAACAACCTGCTGTACCCGCACAATTATGTCGACCATCAAAATCATTTTTAGATAATATATTTGCATTTTTCAAGAAATACTTGTTCACTTTCACTATTTTTAATTCAATATCCCATTGTTTCATCTGCATTTCCAGTGTGCCAGCAGAATAATTTTCAGTCCAAATCGCCCAAGCACAAACAAAATATTTTCAGAGTATAATGTTATCGTGAGGAAATCTGTCCTTAGATTACTCGTATTTTCATGAAAAGTTACAAAACGATAAACAAGTTATGCTCCTTGGAAGAAAATTCCGAAAACGATAACATCGAAACTGCCTAACGATCTCGCGTCATATTCCCCCATTAAAATTGAATAACGAAGCTTCTAAACGAGCTTACGGCAGTTTTTCCCTTCGGAATCCATGTTATAAGAGAGTTATAGAACTCAAGGATTGAATCGATTTCTTGTTAACTGCCTTTAAGATCAATGTCGTCATAGGTATTCTCATTTGAAATTTTTTGCACAGGGTGTCGGATTTCATATCGAGATAGCCATTCTAAGCTTGCACCGATTTTGTTCATTTCGGTGACTATTTCTAGTCTAGTTCATGAGTTTATAATAAAGTTTATATGACATACTTTCACTAAAATAATATGATAAAGCTACGAGGCATGTTTTTTAAGTAATTACCGTTTCGGAATTAAAAAAAGACGTGTAAAGATATCGCAATCATTTTATTTTTACATAAAAGCCTGTATCTTAATCTACTTTTCAACAAATTTCCGTGAATATTAATGCACTTGTCATAACGTGGCACCAGTTTTTGGATACCCTCCTCATGAAATTCTGCCGCCTGACTTGTTGACCACTGTGTCACAAATGTTTTGACTTCGTCTTGCATACGCTGACCGCCCAGGTGTTTCTTCAAGTGCAGGAACAAATGGTAGTCGCTGGGTGCCAGATCAGGGCTTTTCGTCCACTTTCTGCACCAAATCTTCATAAACGACCGAAGGACGCCCACTCCTTCTTCATCATGCACATTTTTCCGGCCCTCTTTAAATGCTCTCACCCATTTCCCTACCATTCCATCACTCATAATGTTTTGTCCGTAAACTTCAAGGATCTCACGATGAATATCGATCAGTTTTACGCCTTTAGCACTGAGAAATCGTATAACAACCCGTACTTCACAATCAGCGGGACTCACGATTGTCGGAGCCATCTTAAACACTCAGTAAACAACGTATACAATGAAGAATCAGACAGTAATGGCGTCAGTGCGTAGGCAAGAGATGTAGGTAACCAACACGCATGCGCGGAACGCCGACCGTAGCGCTACGGCGGCGGAATCGCAAAACGGTACTTACTTAAAAAACATGCCTCGTAATTGGTAGGATTATGTCTAGATCGTTGTGCGACCAAATTGGATTGATATACATTGAATATTTCAAAAGTTATAAACAATTAAATATAACAAAAAAGAGTTGATCAATTTTTACTTATACTGAGAAAACTGACAATTATTTTGGATTTGGAAAAGAGAACCCCAAAGAGGAGAAAAATCACTGCAAAAAAGTATTGATTCCGAAACTGCACCCTCATTATTATAAGCTATTTTAATTTCACGCTGAAAATAACCAATCATCCTCATACTGAGATCCTACACTGGTTCATTGGTTACCAGTTTTGTCTAACATTGTCCCTCCCCATATTCGAAGACTGCAGCTCGTGCGGGTAGCCAGGGTGTATGGCACCCCGTCACCAACCCCTGCTGACACTACATGCTTTATTGTTTGCTAACCAAAGAATTGTAAGTCAATTACAATAATTAAATTGTTTAGAGTACATACAGTAGGTTTAAAAGTCGAGAAAAAATTAATATAATCTGATGTATATAGTAGAATTAGATACTCACTTTGAAGGGTGTTGAACGTGGAACTTATGGAACCTTGTAGTGACCTTGAATTATGTTGGAGAAGCGATGCAAAGTCTTTTTGCGCCAACTTCTTCAACTGAGACTCTGCCTTATCATCACAACACTGGCCACTGCAGACATTTCCTGGAAAAAAAAATTGAATACAAGTTGATTATTTCATCCTATATATTGAGTAAGGCTACACAAGAATATGTCTCAGATAATGTGTGTGAAAATTCAGTATCATCCGAGACAACCTGGAAGTTTGTTGTTAGTCTTAACAAAACAATTGGGTAATATCTATAGAAATAAAACATTGTCATTGATGAATTTTCATACACGCAAATGTCTTTATATGGGGTGTTTAGAGTGATAAAACTTTCGATAATCGTTACTTGACAGATGATACGCGCACGCGCACCCGAATTATGGTTGAAATTTGAAGTAGTTCAAATGCAATAGAATATAGATGTGTTCTATGCCGGTTATCTGTGTTCCGCGAAGCTAACCTCGAACGGTTTTCTGTGTCGAGATCAGATGCCGGTCATCTTCTGTAGTAATCATTGAAATCAATATCTAAAAGTGACTCTTGTGGGTCAGAGATTTGCGAGAAATACATAACTACTCTCGGTAAGTGTTTATTTCCTCCCAGGAAGCGAAATTTTAGTTCTTTTTGGCACTGTAACATGAGAGCACGTTTTTGCATTGACTGCTTCCAATGATTCCCACAGCATGACTTCTTATGAATGTGAAGTTATCCACAACCACAAATGATCTAAAGGCCGCACACACCATAGGATTTACCCTATGAATGGAGAATTTTTTTTTTTCGATAGTTGATATTTAGGCGAAAGAGAATCGGTAGAAGTTATCATTCTTATCCATAGTAACATAACACAAAAATTTGATTCACTGAATACTCAGAAGTGGCTTGTTATGATGAGTGAACTATTACACCATGGGAAACTAAAACGTCGAATTTGAAGATGACACTCGGAAATGATAACTACTATTCGTTCCTACAATCGATAAGAATCGAAGAAAAAATCTCATCAAATGTACACACGTCAGTGGCGTGCTATGAAGGAAGGAATATTACACATACGAAAATTAAACATATTTTTTTCTGTCAAAGTTGACGATATCACTCGAAAATGATTACTGCAATTAATTCCTACAATCAATAAGAATCAACGAAAAAATTTTTATCAAATGTACACCCGTCAGTGGCGTGCTATGATGGAACGAATATCATACACACGATAATTAAAAATATTTTTTTCTGTCAAAGTTAAAGATGTCACTCAAAAATGATTACTGCAATTCGTTCCTACGATCGATAAGAATCAACGAAAAAAATCTCATCAAATGTACACCCGTCAGTGGCGCGCTATGATGGAACGAATATTACACATACGAAAATTAAAAATATTTTTTTCTGTCAAAGTTGACGATGTCACTCGAAAATGATTACTGCAATTCGTTCCTACAATCGATAAGAATCGAAGAAAAAAATCTCATCAAATGTACACCCGTCAGTGGCGTGCTATGATGGAACGAATATCATACACACGATAATTAAAAATATTTTTTTCTGTCAAAGTTAAAGATGTCACTCAAAAATGATTACTGCAATTCGTTCCTACGATCGATAAGAATCAACGAAAAAAATTTCATCAAATGTACACCCGTCAGTGGCGCGCTATGATGGAACGAATATTACACATACGAAAATTAAAAATATTTTTTTCTGTCAAAGTTGACGATGTCACTCGAAAATGATTACTGCAATTAATTCCTACAATCAATAAGAATCGAAGACAAAAATCTCATCAAATGTACACCCGTCAGTGGCGTGCTATGATGGAAGGAATATTACACATACGAAAATCAAAAATATTTTTTTCTGTCCAAGTTGAAGATGTCACTCGGAAATGATTACTGCAATTCGTTCCTACAATCGATAAGAATCGAAGAAAAAAATCTCATCAAATGTACACCCGTCAGTGGCGTGCTATGATGGAACGAATATTACACACACGAAAATTAAAAATATTTTTTTCTGTCAAAGTTAAAGATGTCACTCGAAAATGATTACTGCAATTCGTTCCTACGATCGATAAGAATCAACGAAAAAATTTTTATCAAATGTACACCCGTCAGTGGCGTGCTATGATGGAACGAATATCATACACACGATAATTAAAAATATTTTTTTCTGTCAAAGTTAAAGATGTCACTCGAAAATGATTACTGCAATTCGTTCCTACAATCGATAAGAATCGAAGAAGAAAATCTCATCAAATGTACACCCGTCAGT
Source organism: Micraspis discolor (assembly GCA_030674115.1). Classification (NCBI taxonomy): domain Eukaryota; kingdom Metazoa; phylum Arthropoda; class Insecta; order Coleoptera; family Coccinellidae; genus Micraspis; species Micraspis discolor. The sequence continues at coordinate 16,145 of JARTUT010000049.1, read as the reverse complement.
GGCGTGCTATGATGGAAGGAATATTACACATACGAAAATCAAAAATATTTTTTTCTGTCCAAGTTGAAGATGTCACTCTGAAATGATTACTGCAATTCGTTCCTACGATCGATAAGAATCAACGAAAAAAATTTCATCAAATGTACACCCGTCAGTGGCGCGCTATGATGGAACGAATATTACACATACGAAAATTAAAAATATTTTTTTCTGTCAAAGTTGACGATGTCACTCGAAAATGATTACTGCAATTAATTCCCACAATCAATAAGAATCGAAGACAAAAATCTCATCAAATGTACACCCGTCAGTGGCGTGCTATGATGGAAGGAATATTACACATACGAAAATTAAAAATATTTTTTTCTGTCAAAGTTGACGATGTCACTCGAAAATGATTACTGCAATTAATTCCTACAATCAATAAGAATTGAAGACAAAAATCTCATCAAATGTACACCCGTCAGTGGCGTGCTATGATGGAAGGAATATTACACACACGAAAATATCGAATATCTTAATCTAGTGGAAATAATCGAAAACAACATAAACAAAAGTTAACCAGAATACTGTGAGGAGCACAAAGAATCAATTCTCGAGAAAATATCAAGAAGTTGATTTTTAGCTGATGCTCGACTTGGTATACCAACTATTGAAAAAGACAGAACGGGGCAAATATCTTAATTTAGTGGAAATAAACGAAAATACCATGAACAAAGTTCAATCAGAATACTGTGAGGAGCACATACAATCGATTCTCGAGTAAAAACAAAGAGGTTGAATTTTAGCTGATACTCGACTTAGTATATAAACTATTGAAAAAAAACGGGACAGAATATCTTAATCTAGCAAAACTAAACGGAAATAGCATAAGGAAAATTTAATCCGTATAATGTAAGGAGCATAAACAATCGATTCTAGAGTAAATACAAAGTAGATAATTTTTAGCTGACACTCGACACGCTATATCTACTATTGAAAAACAAAAAACAGGGCAGAATATCTTGATGTTGTGGAAATGAACGAGAGCAACAATTTTTTTCGTCTATTCTAGTCGATTATAGGAACGAATTGCAGTAATAATTTTCGAGTAACATCTATAACTTTGACAGAAAAAAATATTTTTAATTTTTGTTTGTGTAATATTCGTTCCATCATAGCACGCCACTGACGGGTGTACATTTGATGAGATTATTTTCTTCGATTCTTATCGATTGTAGGAACGAATTGCAGTAATCATTTTCGAGTGACATCTTCAACTTTGACAGAAAAATATATTTTTGATTTTCGTATGTGTAATATTCCTTCCATCATAGCACGCCACTGACGGGTGTACATTTGATGAGATTTTTTTCTTCGATTCTTATCGATTGTAGGAACGAATTGCAGTAATCATTCTCGAGTGACATCTTTAACTTTGACAGAAAAAAATATTTTTAATTTTCATGTGTGTAATATTCGTTCCATCATAGCACGCCACTGACGGGTGTACATTTGATGAGATTTTTTTCTTCGATTCTTATCGATTGTAGGAACGAATTGCAGTAATCATTTTCGAGTGACATCTTTAACTTTGACAGAAAAAAATATTTTGAATTTTCGTGTGTGTAATATTCGTTCCATCATAGCACGCCACTGACGGGTGTACATTTGATGAGATTTTTTTCTTCGATTCTTATCGATTGTAGGAACGAATTGCAGTAATCATTTTCGAGTGACATCGTCAACTTTGACAGAAAAAAATATTTTTAATTTTCGATTGTGTAATATTCGTTCCATCATAGCACGCCACTGACGGGTGTACATTTGATGAGATTTTTTTCTTCGATTCTTATCGATTGTAGGAATGAAATGCAGTAATCATTTTCGAGTGACATCGTCAACTTTGACAGAAAAAAATATTTTTAATTTTCGTATGTGTAATATTCGTTCCATCATAGCGCGCCACTGACGGGTGTACATTTGATGAAATTTTTTTCGTTGATTCTTATCGATCGTAGGAACGAATTGCAGTAATCATTTTCGAGTGACATCGTCAACTTTGACAGAAAAAAATATTTTTAATTTTCGATTGTGTAATATTCCTTCCATCATAGCACGCCACTGATGGGTGTACATTTGATGAGATTTTTGTCTTCGATTCTTATTGATTGTAGGAATTAATTGCAGTAATCATTTTCGAGTGACATCGTCAACTTTGACAGAAAAAAATATTTTTAATTTTCGTATGTGTAATATTCCTTCCATCATAGCACGCCACTGACGGGTGTACATTTGATGAGATTTTTTTCTTCGATTCTTATTGATTGTAGGAATTAATTACAGTAATCATTTTCGAGTGACATCTTCAACTTTAACAGAATTTTTTTTTTTATTTTCGTGTGTGTAATATTCGTTCCATCATAGCACGCCACTGACGGGTGTACATTTGATGAGATTTTTGTCGTTGATTCTTATTGATTGTAGGAATGAATTGCAGTAATCATTTTCGAGTGACATCGTCAACTTTGACAGAAAAAAATATTTTTAATTTTCATGTGTGTAATATTCGTTCCATCATAGCACGCCACTGACGGGTGTACATTTGATGAGATTTTTTTCTTCGATTCTTATCGATTGTAGGAATGAATTGCAGTAATCATTTTCGAGTGACATCGTCAACTTTGACAGAAAAAAATATTTTTAATTTTCGTGTGTGTAATATTCGTTCCATCATAGCACGCCACTGACGGGTGTACATTTGATGAGATTTTTTCTTCGATTCTTATAGATTGTAGGAACGAATTGCAGTAATCATTCTCGAGTGACATCTTTAACTTTGACAGAAAAAATATTTTTAATTTTCGTGTGTGTAATATTCGTTCCATCATAGCACGCCACTGACGGGTGTACATTTGATGAGATTTTTTCTTCGATTCTTATCGATTGTAGGAACGAATTGCAGTAATCATTTTCGAGTGACATCTTCAACTTTGACAGAAAAAATATTTTTAATTTTCGTGTGTGTAATATTCGTTCCATCATAGCACGCCACTGACGGGTGTACATTTGATGAGATTTTTTCTTCGATTCTTATCGATTGTAGGAACGAAATGCAGTAATCATTTTCGAGTGACATCGTCAACTTTGACAGAAAAAATATTTTTAATTTTCGTATGTGTAATATTCGTTCCATCATAGCGCGCCACTGACGGGTGTACATTTGATGAAATTTTTTTCGTTGATTCTTATCGATCGTAGGAACGAATTGCAGTAATCATTTTCGAGTGACATCGTCAACTTTGACAGAAAAAATATTTTTATTTTCGATTGTGTAATATTCCTTCCATCATAGCACGCCACTGACGGGTGTACATTTGATGAGATTTTTGTCTTCGATTCTTATTGATTGTAGGAATTAATTGCAGTAATCATTTTCGAGTGACATCGTCAACTTTGACAGAAAAAAATATTTTTAATTTTCGTATGTGTAATATTCCTTCCATCATAGCACGCCACTGACGGGTGTACATTTGATGAGATTTTTTTCTTCGATTCTTATTGATTGTAGGAATTAATTACAGTAATCATTTTCGAGTGACATCTTCAACTTTAACAGAAAAATTTTTTTTTTATTTTCGTGTGTGTAATATTCGTTCCATCATAGCACGCCACTGACGGGTGTACATTTGATGAGATTTTTTTCTTCGATTCTTATCGATTGTAGGAATGAATTGCAGTAATCATTTTCGAGTGACATCGTCAACTTTGACAGAAAAAAATATTTTTAATTTTCGTGTGTGTAATATTCGTTCCATCATAGCACGCCACTGACGGGTGTACATTTGATGAGATTTTTTTCTTCGATTCTTATCGATTGTAGGAACGAAATGCAGTAATCATTTTCGAGTGACATCGTCAACTTTGACAGAAAAAAATATTTTTAATTTTCGTATGTGTAATATTCGTTCCATCATAGCGCGCCACTGACGGGTGTACATTTGATGAAATTTTTTTCGTTGATTCTTATCGATCGTAGGAACGAATTGCAGTAATCATTTTCGAGTGACATCGTCAACTTTGACAGAAAAAAATATTTTTAATTTTCGATTGTGTAATATTCCTTCCATCATAGCACGCCACTGACGGGTGTACATTTGATGAGATTTTTGTCTTCGATTCTTATTGATTGTAGGAATTAATTGCAGTAATCATTTTCGAGTGACATCGTCAACTTTGACAGAAAAAAATATTTTTAATTTTCGTATGTGTAATATTCCTTCCATCATAGCACGCCACTGACGGGTGTACATTTGATGAGATTTTTTTCTTCGATTCTTATTGATTGTAGGAATTAATTACAGTAATCATTTTCGAGTGACATCTTCAACTTTAACAGAAAAATTTTTTTTTATTTTCGTGTGTGTAATATTCGTTCCATCATAGCACGCCACTGACGGGTGTACATTTGATGAGATTTTTGTCGTTGATTCTTATTGATTGTAGGAATGAATTGCAGTAATCATTTTCGAGTGACATCGTCAACTTTGACAGAAAAAAATATTTTTAATTTTCATGTGTGTAATATTCGTTCCATCATAGCACGCCACTGACGGGTGTACATTTGATGAGATTTTTTTCTTCGATTCTTATCGATTGTAGGAATGAATTGCAGTAATCATTTTCGAGTGACATCGTCAACTTTGACAGAAAAAAATATTTTTAATTTTCGTGTGTGTAATATTCGTTCCATCATAGCACGCCACTGACGGGTGTACATTTGATGAGATTTTTTTCTTCGATTCTTATCGATTGTAGGAACGAATTGCAGTAATCATTTTCGAGTGACATCTTTAACTTTGACAGAAAAAAAATATTTTTAATTTTCGTGTGTGTAATATTCGTTCCATCATAGCACGCCACTGACGGGTGTACATTTGATGAGATTTTTTCTTCGATTCTTATCGATTGTAGGAACGAATTGCAGTAATCATTTTCGAGTGACATCTTCAACTTTGACAGAAAAAATATTTTTAATTTTCGTGTGTGTAATATTCGTTCCATCATAGCACGCCACTGACGGGTGTACATTTGATGAGATTTTTTCTTCGATTCTTATCGATTGTAGGAACGAAATGCAGTAATCATTTTCGAGTGACATCGTCAACTTTGACAGAAAAAATATTTTTAATTTTCGTATGTGTAATATTCGTTCCATCATAGCGCGCCACTGACGGGTGTACATTTGATGAAATTTTTTTCGTTGATTCTTATCGATCGTAGGAACGAATTGCAGTAATCATTTTCGAGTGACATCGTCAACTTTGACAGAAAAAATATTTTTAATTTTCGATTGTGTAATATTCCTTCCATCATAGCACGCCACTGACGGGTGTACATTTGATGAGATTTTTTCTTCGATTCTTATCGATTGTAGGAACGAATAGTAGTTATCATTTCCGAGTGTCATCTTCAAATTCGACGTTTTAGTTTCCCATGGTGTAATAGTTCACTCATCATAACAAGCCACTTCTGAGTATTCAGTGAATCAAATTTTTGTGTTATGTTACTATGGATAAGAATGATAACTTCTACCGATTCTCTTTCGCCTAAATATCAACTATCGAAAAAAAAAAATTCTCCATTCATAGGGTAAATCCTATGGTGTGTGCGGCCTTTAGATCATTTGTGGTTGTGGATAACTTCACATTCATTGACTTCTTCTCGGTTTAATTTGTTAAGATAATGTATTTTTACTATGATTTGTTCAATATTAAGTGGTCAAAGACTCACCCTATATATATATATTATTTAAATCGAGCTTTTTATTCCACTTATTATCAGAATGAATCAACTCTCAATTTGTTAAGTTTAAATCATAACAATTTCGAGAAAAATTCTCAAGGGTAATACCCCTAGAGGTGAGAATTTTTTGAGAACAATCTTGTTTTTTGAGAATTATGCGTTTAAATTTCACGAAACAAAGTTATCCTTTGTTGAGTGAGATTTGTATAATTTTCAAAAAACGACAGAGTATTCTCAAAAAAAATTCGAATCTCGTGTGGTATTTGGAAAGATCATTCAACAATATAAATCAAACGAAATGAAAAATAGTTTTTTATTCAAAAATAACCAGATAGTAGCATAACAACAAATTATTCATCTTTATTCTCAAAATAATAATTATTGATAGTACAATTATTATACACATTACGAGTATTATTTTCGAATGATGAAGTAGATACTGATGTTGTTTCTTGAAGCACATTTTTTTCATTCCTTATGGCTGTGATTATTTTTTTGTGATGTTGTTGGTCCAGTTGGAGATACGGTTTCACTGACGTTGCAGAAGAATGGCCTGTTATCTTTATCAGCTGTTCCTCGCTAATCTCTGCTTTGGCTAATTGGCTGACAGCAGTAACTCGATGCGAGTGGTTGGTTATCTTCGACTTGATTGTGTTAATGCCAATGAGTTCTGGCGATTCTTTTGTCCATTTAGCTATCGTATTGGGACCGACTGGGGAGTTTTTGAACCATGAACCATATTTCCAATTCTTATGTGGAGTAAGGAATAGTCTTTCAGTGGTTATGTTTGCAGTTCTTTTGGATACAAGTAGCTTATATAACCTCACCGTGCAAATATCTTCTTCAATATTGGGAGTCAGCCATTTCGTTTCCGCACATTTTTGGGCACCACCTTGTCTTGTTTTAGAAAATATCGGATTGTAGGCAATTCGACCAGTGGGATTACCATCGTTTTCAATTTTGAATTGGAAATGCGAAATTAGGCATGACGAACCCTCTCCTCCGCGTCAAGCAAGCTCCAATGCAGCAATAAAATAAAATTTTCTGTTCAAACCGTCGGGATTATCTTCTTTACATAAGTTGATCATCTTTTTCTGTTGCTCCAAAGACAGCGCCTTGGCACTAACTTTTCTTTTTTCAGAGTCCACTTGCAAAATACTCCTCTTGGCATTTCGTGCATCCCGAGCCGTTTTAAAAGCCACGTCTGTGAATAGATCGAACCTAACTTTCGGAATAGAATTTTTCCCATTCGGAATAGAATTTTTTCTGCAGCTGTTTGGCAGTATTATTTCACAAGGTTTTTACGACACTTTCCTTGTAGTCTGATCCATCTCAATTCTTCATATTGAAAGCCCAGTCTAGCATAATATTATTGAGCTCTGACAAACTTGTTTTTTCATTTACAAGGTATTCCCGGGCAGCACAGAATTCTTCAAATTGTTTCCAAATATAGGATCTTGACTTCACTGTATTAAGCGGCACACTTTTCATCACACATTCCTCAATTGGAGTAATACTACAATTCCCGAAACGTTACATTTTTATCTACGTTATGGTAAAACACGAAAATGAACTGACAGAACTGCCAAATGTGCTGTTGAAGTTATCGCTAACAACTGCTTGTTTATCGTAACCATGACGACCGCTACTTCCACCAACGGCTAAAGCTATCCGGACGTATTAATATTCCTATGCAAATTAGGCATTTGATAAAAACATATTTCTGAGAGTGAAAACACTGTGAGGTTGAGTGTTTTCAGATACAGTTTGTTTCTATTGGTCCGTTTTCAAAAAGTGAGCGATTTCATTGGACGATGTAGTATAGTGTTGAATAATAATAGGTATATCACAAGTGAGTATCAAGTCTTCTCTTTATTGAATAAACTATTTAAGTTCAAACTGCTGCACAATTCTCCATAACGCTTCTTCGAAATTTGAATTATCAGCTTGATTGAACAATAAAATAGTCAGACACACACAAATCGATTTCGAGCGGAACATTTCTTGTCTTGCTCACTCACAGTCATCAAATATCAAATTCCATTCCAGAGTAACTTCCCGTAACAACTGCAATAAAAGGTCCGGAGTACCAAAAAGGAACATGAAAGGACGTTAAAATCGTTGATATGCCATCGTTAACATCGACCCAAGCTGTTATAATGCCGTTAAGTGGGAATAAAATGAATTTTATCGTAACAATATCTGCGGTACCTATTAGGCGTCTTGGTCATTTGCGCATTCGCCATTTTGTAACAGATATCGTTCTTGCCTGGCATTTTCGATGTTCATTGAAGAAGGAAAGTATTTGTTTATAGTCTAAGAGCCAGATTTACAATGGGTTTGAGGTTTATTAACATTGAAATGTGTCGCATCTGAAACTTAGAACTGGTCGATTGTAACGTATTGAGCTGGTCAACTCCGGTCATAAAAAATTTCCATGTTGCCAAACTGAGCAAATAGTAGGTTTACCTATTCCCCTATAATTGAGAATAAAAACTTTTTCTCCAATTTGCATTCAAAACATTGTATAAATTTTTCCAATTTCAATTTTAAGTCAGTTGTCAAAGGTGTTCGAGAAGATTGTATATCGACGAATGTACGATTTCCTTGCGAAATTTGCAATAATATCAGATCATCAGCATGGCTTTCGGGCAGGGAGGTCGATTGAAACGGCTTGCTCTGAATTTATTGAGTTTGTTCATTGTTCTCTGGACGAATCCTATCACGTCGTCGGCATTTTCTTCAATCTGTCGAGAGCTTTTGACTGTTTACAACACCAATTCATTGCGGATAAGCTTTATCAGATTGGATTCCGCGGAATATTTCTTAAATGGATAATGAGTTACCTATCGGATCGTAATATGTTCGTCGATTATAACAACAGTAATTTAAGAGAATACAGCACCAATCTTGGTGTCCCTCAGGGCTCAGTTCTTGGTCCGTTACTATTTTGTTGTTTATCAATGACTTGCCAGACCACATTAAGGCAGATATCATTATTTTGTTTGCTGATGATACTTCTGTAGCTCTACGATCGAGGAATCTAGAAGTACTGAAGATAACCTTTGAGGAGCTCGTCCAACAGTTCATTACATGGTGTGGACGTAATTCTCTCATGGTCAATTTAATTAAAACCCAAATCATCAAGTTCCAATATCGAGAAACCATCCAATCTCCTCCACTGGTTTTGTCCGTTGATTACCCCACCACGAAACATTCTCGACGACTTATCGACGATTAAGAGAGACTGGAAGCTTAAATTTTCAAGAGCCTCGGGTCAATGTGAGGCAAGACCATGTAGCAGTTGACGATCAAATACTTCAAGCCTTTGAAGAAGATCCAACTACAAGCATTCGTGTCGTTGCTCTTTGAGTTTCCAGTCTCTCTTAATCGTCGATAAGTCGTCGAGAATGTTTCGTGGTGGGGTAATCTTCGATCAGGAAATTTGGCTTGATAAATCCTTTGAGCTGCACGAGCAACACCATCGGCCTTGCCATATGCCATCACTATATCAGCATACTCAGCGTTGGTGAAATTAGGCATATCAACAACCACAATTAAAACAACAGTAGCAAAAAGTCGATAAAAGTAACAAAAACAAAAAAATACAAATTTAAAAAACTGAACAACGCGGCACAGACACTTCGAACAGCAGAGACAGTTAAATCTCGAATGACGGTAGGGTCAAGTCAGCGGCGACTAACCCAATCCAACCTAAGGACAGAAATATTAATAATAATTCACACGCGTCTAAAACGGGCAAGTAAAATTTCCTTGCTAGCTGTGTTGTGTCGAAATCCGTACTTCTATTTAGGTGCGACTTTCTTCACTCTTCTGACTAAAACCTTATTTGCAGTATTATTTTTTTTATTGACTTACGTAAATAGCATATGGTTAGCAACGTTATAAACCAAAGAACATTCTAAAATAAAACTAAGTTTGTAATGCTGTAACTTTTTTTTAAATTTCATTAGGAGTGGAGATGTTTTCATACTTTCATAATTTTTTTTAATAAAAGGCCCACGTGTTAATTTTGTGGTGTTATCTGTAACAATCAATAGGTTTTTTTTTAAACACACAATCATGTAGACTTAATACAATAAAAAAAATGCGTGTAAAAGCACACGCAAAAAAAGTTATGGGGCTTCGAAGGGTTCATTTTGGGTAATTTAGAAAAACCTAATAAAAAAATCATACCTCCGTAACCGTAATACTAAGGACCCAGGTTCCAAGACTGAAAAGGAAGCAAATGACCCTACCAACGCCCCAAGAAAATTTGACGGTCCATGTGCCGAACAACCTGTATACTGCCAGGACACTTTTCAGAAAAATGAAAAATTTTTTCAACAGTATCTAACGGCGTCTGTCTTTTAAGTTTGTTAATTAACAAACTATTTTAAATGAATATTGATAATAACAGATATTTTTGCCGGTTATACCTATCCAGTTCACAGTGAAACCTCACCTGTAGTCCGTGCTTAAGAAACATATAGAATAGAAAGAGATGTAGTTTTTGCTTTTTCTCAATCTCGTTCTTTCTTTCGATTTATGACGATCTCGTCTCATTTTAGTCAAATACTCTCGTCATTTCTACTAGGGCTGAGTGGTGGGGATCAAATTCTTTGTATTAACACAAAGGCACTTCTGGCCCCAACTAAATATTTTTTGGATATTTACTTATGTTCTGTAGAGTTCTATATTGAAAATATCAAGACATAATACAGAGAATAAAAATGATCATTTGATCTATTGATAATAATTGATTTCTTCTCCATATATGTATACTTGGACAATTGATAAATGTAATGGGGTCAACCAAATAAATAACTGGATAGTTGATGACGAGATATTGTTGATGATGGAGCTCGTGTTGAATGATTGTTTGGGCTATTACCATCATCTATTGTGGATGTAATGTTTTCCGGCGTTTCGATAGACATCTTCTATCTTTATACATTACATTAAACATTACATCCACAATAGATGATGGTAATAGCCCAAACAATCATTCAACAATAACTGGATATGTGTCTTTTTGCTAGTAGGAAACTTTAGGTTAATTTCAATATTGTAACTCTTTTGGTGAAAAAAATACAAATTTTATGTACTCCCTTTGAGGGGCTGTATCTTTACAAGGGATGCTCCAATGAAGTTTCCTTATATAAAAGATCCTATCTTTTTTCGATGAGGAATCACCTTAAATATTTTACACTTATTTAGTTACACCATGTATACATGGTGAATATCGCCCAAATGATAATTCTCAACTTCTATAAATAACTACTTGTACGTTCTACCAGCAAGCTTTGGAAAGAAACGTATCACAAGCCATTCAATTCTATGCCTACCCTAGATTCTGAAAAATATTGAAATAAATTTTCCTGATTTTGGTCTGACCCAAATTCTCTCTTTCATTTGGAGCAGAATGTTACTTGAAGAACCAGGACGTATTTCTTTGTCCCCTAGGCTCTCCCCGAGTCGAACCCTAAGCCAACCTTCATTCTTTCCGTCGTTATTTCCATTATTGTGTGCTCACATCGTCGTATCGCGAATGGCTGCGATTTTAAATTCCCCGAAATTACTCACTTCACTTCCATCAAAGAGCCATTCTTCTTTCGGCACTTTATGTTATTTGGTTAGAGTGGTTCGACTTTGTTGGGAAAGAAGCCGTGAATATTCCATCAAGTATTTCTCGTTTTTCATCCGACAATTTCGTTACTGGAGATTAAATTTCTAATTACTGTATTCAAATGCGCAATTATGAGGTTGAGGAGTTATTTTCACGAGGTCTGACAGCTGTTCTGCGATGAAAAACCACAATAATGTCCAAAATGATCCAAGCTCCATCTGGAAATAGCGCGATGTAGATAGATAGATAACTATTTTTGTTTCAAAATGAGTACAACGTACAGTGAAAAATATATATTCAAAAGTACCCTCCCCTTTGATGGATTACATAAACTAAAATCAAAATACTCTGACTATGGGTATAATTCTAAATCTATTAACTTTACTTTTACCTTAAAGGATCTTACATTATTAATAACCCTTAAACTAATTGGTACATGATTATATATACTTTTAAGAGCGCCCGGGGTGGGGGGTGGTTTGAGGTAGCTTTTCCTAGAAGAGGATACGCCCTTTAGATTTTTATTAATATTGCCCCCGGGTCGGCCCTTCGGGCCTCCCCGGAAGCCTCGTTTCCCACCATTGTGGAAGCATCAGTACCCCAAGATAATCCAGCTAATTTCTGAAGATTATTATAGCTAGTTTTCAGTTTTAGACTCAGATCATTTAAGTGAGCCTTGTAATTGAGAGATGAATCTAATTTCTTGTTTAATGATTATGAACTGTTGTGTACTATAACATTGTTTCCTTCTTCTTGGAAAAAAATATGAAGCATTCAAATAAGTGAATACCATAAACTGTTAAAATTTTATGTTTCCCTAATATTTCCCTACATGCCACCGAAAATTTTAAGCCAAAATATACTCTTACAGTTTTTTTTTGTACAATAAAAATATCACTGTTGAACTTGTCCTCCAAAACGAAATATCATACCTCAAAAGCAATTCAAAATCTACATAGTTAACCACTTTTATGCAATGCTCACTCAAATAGTTACGAAGAGATCTTATTCCATACCCTACTTTATTCAATTTCATCGACAAATATTCTATGAGAGGTGTCCACCTCAAAAATCTATCTATGTAGATTCCCAATAATTTGGTTGAATCTTCTAGTTTAATGCTATTTCCATCTATCTAAGTTGATTTACTCTTCTTTAATTCCTGATTTACCTGTACTAAACATTACTGCAGGTGTTTTTTCTTTGTTTAAAATGTATTTATTATTATTGAACCACAATTCAATTTTATTGAAACGGTCATGTGCATCATATAGGAGATGTTGGAGGTCACAAGCATATATGATAACATTCAAATCATTTCCAAAAACCAGTTATGAAGTCTGAAATGAGAAGAGAATGGGCCCTAAAATACTACTCTGTGGCACACCATATATCGACTCCAATATTTCAGATTTGAATTCTTTACCATTTATTTTTCATTTTACTGGATCATCTTGATATGCTGATGCTCCCACTCTTCGCACAGCATCTCTAGCCCTAGTCTTTTCTGCAGCTGAGTATTGTTGCTCTGTTTGGTTTAATAGTGCATATACACAAAAAATCGATGCACAATTGAATACATCCATGAGAATAATTACTGGCACCATTAGATCTACACCGGTTCATTGGTTACCAGTTTTGTCTAATATAGTCCCTCCCCATATTCGCAGACAGACTGCAGGTCTTTTCCCAATTTATTCCCAATTATTTCATATATTTCACAAAATGGAATTCCCAAATTGAAGACACGTAAACCATTATTGTTGTATCTCGTTTCTGATCCTTCTGAAAAAATTTTTGGTTTTGATCTTCCAAGAAAAATTTGGACAGTTCTTAATCGTTTGAGAACAAGTCATGGTCGTACCAATAGCATGCTATTCAGATGGAACTCAGTTCCAAGCGCAAGTTGTGAATGTGGAGAAGCAGAAGAAACAATACCTCATCTCATCAATAGTTGTCCCATATATAAATTTCAAGATGGTTTTAGGGCTATTCATGATGTTTCCTATTCTTTTTTCTGCTTCTGCCTTTTTGTTTCCAGATTCGATGTGGGCAACTTGAAGAAGTCTCTGTCTCATCAATAGAAGACCACTCTTGAGGAAAGAAGTCCCTAAAATATATTTCAGTTTATTTTTGTACTTTTACACTTAGGCGGGGAGCCAGGGTGTTTTTTTTACTCGGGTTTTTTCCCTAGGCTTTTATGTGATACGCCGAATCGTATGACACCCCGTCACTAACCCCTAATCTATATGCTTTATTGTTTGCTAACTAAATATTGTAAGCCAAAAGTTCAAAAAAAAACATATATATATTCACTATACTAGCTCTTTGTGGACATTCTGTTAAATATGAGCAAAACCATTTCCCTACTGTATTCTTTATACCCAAATTATGAAATTTAGTTAGTAGGAGTTCTCGAACTAAAGAAGTGATGTTAATGATGTAGTCGAAGACTCATGCCAAATAAGTTTAGCTTCATTTCTATACCTGCACGGCACGCGACAGAAAATTAAATAACTTCTGAATTGGTGTCAAAATTCCTTACCTTCCTCACTTCATATACTTAAGAATGCTGTGCAACTTACCCTACGTCTCAGTGGATGCGAAATAATCCCAGCTCAATCTGACAACAGCGCGGTATCGAAAGTACCCAAAAAATGTCGCATTCAGTATGCTACCTTTGTTTTGCATTGTTGCCATCAACACGTATACGTTCGCAGGAGTGTGTGTGAGAATATTCAAAATGTCCATTCAATTTTCAATTATAACAGCGGCAACTTCGGTCGACGGCGTTGCTGATGTATCAGAAAACCCGGCTAATAAATATGAGCGGTAATGCATAACGACTGATTTACGATCTGGCGCTCTGCTGCTGAATTATGTAACCGTTTCAAATTCGATACTAACTAACGTGTATTTTCGCTTAATTATGTATCTCGATGAAATTTCGATATGGTATTATTCATTGTCACGTTTTAACGAACTAGGTTCGAGGTCGGCGTAGTATTACGACTGATCGAGTGAATTTTTCATATTGTTTATGCAGGAGTAGTAGCAGGTTTACGGTAGGGTTCATTTCAAGATTGAGAATCACTCAGAATAAAATGCCAAGTATTTGAAAATTATCCTTTTGATATCTGTAGGTGTATGTATAACAAGGCTCCCTCTCGATTTCATTTAGACAAAATATTGAACAAATTATAGTTAAATTACATTTTCTTAACAAATTAAACCGAGAAGAAGTCATGCTGTGGGAATCATTGGAAGCAATCAATGCAAAAACGTGCTCTCATGTTACAGTGCCAAAAAGAACTAAAATTTCGCTTCCTGGGAGGAAATAAACACTTACCGAGAGTAGTTATGTATTTCTCGCAAATCTCTGACCCACAAGAGTCACTTTTAGATATTGATTTCAACGATTACTACAGAAGATGACCGGCATCTGATCTCGACACAGAAAACCGTTCGAGGTTAGCTTCGCGGAACCGGCATAGAACACATCTATATTCTATTGTATTTGAACTACTTCAAATTTCAACCACGATTCGGGTGCGCGTACGTAATAACGTCAGTGGCGTGCAAATCGTTCAAGATAAAAACGCGAATAGCTTGAACCAATGGGATATCTCTGATTTGATAATTGAGTAAGAGGAAAGTTTTCATTTAAATGAATCTTGCTCATGCAGCTCCATGTTATTCAGAAGTCAGATTTGCATAGTCTGGGTCTTGAATGCTTGCATCCCCTAATTAAACTTCTCGGTCTTCTTGAACTCGCACACATTACTCTCTAGAATAAGAATAATTACACAACGATAAATAACAGACCGTATCTAACTATCCGTGTGAAATTCGACCGATAAACCTTTGGACAAAACATTTTAGTCGTACATCTACATGAAAGAAAAACTACGTAACCCTATCGTAAATAGTTTGTTGTGTTTCGCCATTTATTCCAACTGGCAAAAAGCGCTATGCATAGTTATGAGGGAACGTTGCCAAATTGAACATCTGGTTCTGATTGTATCTCGTGATGTTTCTGATACACAGTCGTTGCATTTTCCATTACATATAGTGATCTTCAATCAAACTAATTGAATTTACTTCTGGGCTTACAGAATTTGAGTGCAATCCCAGTACAGGAGAAACATCGAAGCAGATTATCATTGTATACAGGATGATTCTTCAACGTGATAAATATCGATCTATTTTTGGGTATGACAGGCTATTACTTGCTTTTTTGAGAAGGTTCGATCATCTCAGTCAAAAAATACCCAGTCGACTTTTACCCACTTGTTTCTAGTGAAAGAGCATGGCGGTCGTATTTCTCTATCTTCCGAAGGAGATTAACTAAGGGTTTCATATTTTCAAAATAAATCGATTGTCCAAACATCTCGGCCAAGTTTTTCGCCTTTTATATTTCGGGATACGTAGTCAGAACGTACGAGGCATGTTTCTTAAGTAAGTACCGTTTTGGAATTAAAAAAAGACGTGTAAAAATATCGCAATAATTTTATTTTTATATGAAAGCCTGTATCTAAATCTACTTTTCAACATAATTTCCGTGCATATTGACACATTTGTCATAACGTGGCACCGGTTTTTGGATACCCTCCTCATAAAATTCTGCCGCCTGACTTGTTAACCACTGTGTCACAAATGTTTTGACTTCGTCTTGCAGACGCTGACCGCCCAGGTGATTCTTCAAGTGCAGGAACAAATGGTAGTCAGATCA